>JAGXOD010000308.1:2500-27138 GCA_020368025.1 Brachyhypopomus occidentalis
CTGTTTATGTTGCTCTTCAATCTCGGCCTTTGAGCTCGACGCTGTGCTTGTTCTGGGGTCTGGAGTTCATTACACACAATACTCACATCTCCCTCCCCCCATGCCCACGTCACGGCCATAACATGACATCTAGTATTTTTGTTTTGAAATCCATATAATTTGAATATATAATATATATTTTTTGGTATTAATAAACATTTATTTTTTAAAACCGTATTAGTCCTCATTTACACTCACCGGCCACTTTATTAGGTACACCTGTCCAGATGCTCATTAACGCAAATGTCGAATCACATGGCAGCAACTCAGTGCATGTAGTCATGGCCAAGACGATCTGCTGCAGTTCAAACCGAGCATCAGAATGGGGATGAAAGGTGATTTAAGTGACTTTGAACGTGGCATGGTTGTTGGTGCCAGACGGGCTGGTCTGAGAATTTCAGAAACTGCTGATCTACTGGAAGTTTCACGCACAACCATCTCTAAAGTTTACAGAGAATGGTCCGAAAAAGAGAAAATATCCAGTGAGTGGCAGTTCTGTGGGCGCAAATGCCCTGTTGATGCCAGAGGTCAGAGGAGAATGGCCAGACTGGTTTGAGCTGATAGAACAGCAACAGTAACTCAAATAACCAGTCGTTACAACCGAGGCAGAAGAGCATCTCTGAACACACAACACGTCGAACCTTGAGGCGGATGGGCTACAGCAGCAGAAGACCACACCGGGTGCCACTCCTGTCAGCTAAGAACAGGGAACTGAGGCTACAATTCACACAGGCTCACCAGAATTGGATAAAACGTTGCCTGGTCTGATGAGTTTCGATTTGTGCTGCGACATTCGGATGGTAGGATCAGAATTTGGCATCAACAACATGAAAGCATGGATCCATCCTGCCTTGTATCAACGGTCCAGGCTGGTGGTGGTGGTGCAATGTGTGGGGATATTTTCCTGGCACACTTTGGGCCCATGTCATAAAGCGCAATGTCATAAATGGCCTCCACAGTCACCAGATCTCAATCAATAGAAATGGTGGATGTCATGGATGTGCAGCTGACAAATCTGCAGCAACTGCGTGATGCTATCATGTCAATGTGGACCAGAGTCTCTGAGGAATGTTTCCAGTATCTTGTTGAATCTATGGCATGAAGGATTAAGGCAGTTCTGAAGGAAAAAGGGGGTCCAACTAGCAAGGTGTACCTAATAAATTGGCCGGTGAGTGTGTATATAAAATGTTTAAAAAGCATTAGAAAGAGAAGATAAGAGAAGATGGGAGTGCATTTTTGAAGATGCTTTTGAGATGTTTACCTTGCATCAGCACCAGAGTGCGGCTAGCGGTCTGCATGGTGCTGTGTGGAGCACACCCTCCACAGGGATATGAAGAGTGTAATGAGACACTATGAGTTATGACTGTGTGCGTATGCGTGTGTGTGTGTATGCGTGTGTGTGTATGCGTGTGTGTTGTCTCTCACAGTAAAGCTTATGTCTCAATAATGCATGACAGCCTCACTGAAGCCTGAGACATCCATTTGTCCCTTAATGTTCCATCCTAGGGGAACCATTCATTTAAAAACAACAGAAGTTCTACACTGCAGCTCTACAGCGCACCACCCAGGTGACTGCTAGCAGCACATCCTACTGTTAAAGCTCTCTGCCGTGCCTCCTGTTGTAATACAGCCCTAAAATCTCACTTTAGGTCGGTCTCAAACAGAGTGAATTACTGAGCGAAATGTTGACTTTCTTGTGAAAAAACCACAGATCCGTTATGTGACGTATTTAAATGAGGCAGCAATTTAATGTCACTGTTTTTTTTTAAACAATCCGTAACCCCAACAATGACCACAAGCAGCTCAGCATGAAAGCTAGAAGATCTAATCCTGCTAACATCAATTTAAGGACGATCGTCGGGGATAGTTGGAGGGAGAACTCACAGGGAGAGCACTAGCTTACAAGTGACCTGGGCTTTTACTACTTACCCATGAGGGTGCATAGGACACCAGGCGTGTGGATGAGAACACAGAGGAACGTATACCTGCGTGCGTGTGTGTTGACTTTACAAGTCGTACAAGGATTTAAACACGTGTGCTGAACTGCGTCCTGAGCCGTACAGATAATGTTTCATGGAACGGCTGAAATTGATTAAATTGCTTCCACGTCACGGTGGATTCGTTTAGAAAAGGGGAGGGGCCAGCCGTGTTTCCGCACGTTGGCTAAAGAGGTCACGGTTTAATTCAAGGACATCAGAAATGGTCTTGCTGAAACACCAGACCCCCTCCTGCAATCTTGGTTTGAGCAGAGAGGCGGAAAACACACATAGATGAAAATCACTGACTCTCCAACGCTGTCTGCCTGCATCTCTCTGCCAAAAAACTGACACAAACTCTTCCTTGGCCACGCAGCCCTCGGAGAGAAGAATAGGAAATTAGAGCTCGCCGCAAGCCAAGGGATCTGACACAGGAAGCGGAGCTGCTCCCCCAGAACAGCCCACAGCTCTGCTTTGATTCTCCTGTAATAAGTTCCAGCTGACTGAGCTCACAGAGGTGAGTGACGGTAGACAAGAGCACACAACACACACACACACACACACACACAACACAACACAATACACACACACACACACACACACACACACACACACACACACACACACACACTGATGTGACACACAACACACACCACACACACACACCACAATACAATACACACACCACACTGATGTGACACACACAACACACACACACACACACCACACACACACACACACACACACACACACAATACACACACACACACACACACACACACACACACACACACACACACACACACCACACAATACAATACACACCACACAATACAATACACCCGCACACACACCCGCACACCACACAATACAATACACACACACACACACCCGCACACCACACAATACAATACACACAACACACACACACAATACACATAATACATACACACACTACATACAATACACACACTACATGCACACACTAGCTACATGCTCCATATGCTCTATCCACACTACACATTATACACACAAGACATACTGCACATAATATACTGTATAAACTCATCATATTTCGCATCCTTTTCAACACAACACAACACAGACACAATGTACACGCGATCATTGGATGACAGAGCCAATGAGACAGTTACAACACTAGAGTGAGAACATTTGATAGCTTAAGTCGTCTGCCTGGTCAAACTAGAAAAAACACACACCAAAGACTTCGATGTTCAATCCTTCCTCAAATATAAATGCTGCGTCACACAGAAATGACTGAAACGTCTCTAGAAATGCTCACAATGTATCCTGGACATTCAGGGTTTGAAATATTATATTATTATTATATTTTATTATTATAAAATGCTCACAATGTATCCTGAACTCTCTGCAGACTCTAAAATGTTTGATTCGACATTGTATCACTACATTCAGGGTTTGAAATATTACAGCAACATGCATAGATGATTTTTTTAAAAAGCATTTGTAAATGTGTGTGCTGGTCGGGGTTGTGAATGGAAGAAGCTTTGCACCTGGCTGTAAAACCTGGCCAGGTGTCTGGAGCAGTCGGAAGACAGCTTAGATTAGATTAAGCAGCCCATGTGGAAGGAAGCGTCAAGTGAGACCGTCACCCGCGCAGAACCCAGCGCATGTCCCCGTGCCGTGTCCCCGTGCCGTGTCCTATGGCTTTCTGCGGACCAGATCTTTACTACAGGACAACATTTCTGCCGATGGTTGGATTACGGCACTGGTGTAGAGCTTCTTTTGACTGGTCTACTGGTGTGATTCAGGAATCTGTGATTCAGAGAACTCAGTCACCCATAAAAATGGAATTTTATTTATTTTGGAATGGAAGTTTACTTCCATGCAGACAGCAGACAAGGATTTAAGGGAAAAGATAATACTGTGAAAGATTTTACAGTGAGACCGACAAATACATTTACAACAAATCCACTTCAGTACACACACACACACTCCTGCCAGTCATAATAACACAGTTCACTGTCCAAGTAAGGCAGTGTAAGTAAAGATATAAGGCAGGGCAGCATCAGGATGTCGGAGAACACGCCCTCACCAACAGCTCCGCAGCGGCTGGGTGGAGACAGGGAGAAGGTGTCACGCAAGTCAGGGTCAGGAGAAGAGAGGAGGCTTGTGGGAGGCATTGAGAATACCACAATACCCTGAATCTCCATGGAGAACATTCTGAAGGTCAACGTGACCGTCACACTACCCTGAATCTCCATGGAGAACATTCTGAAGGTGAACTCGACTTTACTCGCCTCCTTGTTTACCAGAGCCAGATTAAAGACCGAGGTAGCAAACGACATCTTGCTAGCTGTGTTTAGCAGCCAATCATCACTCCATCACTGTCTGAGGAACTGATTTACTACACCAATTTAGACTTGGGGAATGTGTGGTGTGGGCTCTGTCTGCCTGTGTTTATACACTGACCATAACACATATGAAGAAAAATGACAAGGTCAGTGTCTTTCTGTCCATTTTCTGCCTTCCATCCACTCCTGTTTTGTTCTTTGCCAGTTTAGAGACGGATGCTTGGGGTTCAAGTTAAACAAACACTGGCTAGAGTGGCCTCGAAACACATGCTTAGGTGGGCAAATAAAGCGGATTAGTTCAAAGAAAACTGCACAATAAACACGCAAATATCCATTAAGAAGGCACACTTGATCATGCCAAACAAGGGCAGGCACGTTCTCAGGACAGAAAAACCAATTAAGACCTGCAGTTAATTATGGCCTTCAGCCAGCTGAAGTTAACAGCCAGCCAGGAAGCACAGGCACCCAACACCCTCCCTGTGCTGACCAGCGATGTTTCCATCATTCAAGGGGCTTGTCAAGCAAAGCACATGTACCTGCGTTGAAGAGCAAAATGAACGATTTGTCCTATCGTCCGTCATTAGTCCGAGGACTGACTTTGTCACTAGTCAAGCGTATATCTGTTTTGTGGTGCTTGGTTTCATGTGTCTCCGAGGAACTGTGTGCTTGATGGGTGAGAGCTAGCTAGTCATTGGACAGGAACTGGCTTGTGTGATTGCTGTCTGGTTGCTTTCCTGATCCAACGGAGGAGAAACTACCCAGGAGGACTACGCCATAGAAAACCAGTGTTTGTGTCCTCCGTGAACACACTGCCCTTCACACCCTACACACCAATGCCCAGACTCTTGTACACATGCTATTGTAGTGTACAATGGCCCTCCACAGGATCACAACCCAATTCGGCTTCCAGCTTCCAATGTCCCTCTCCTATATCACCACATTGTCTTCATCCATCTCCAATAGCATAAAACAGTGCAAATCTCTCTCCCATAAAGTAAGACTCTAAATCTGATTAATTTTATTCCCTTTATTGCTAAATTGTTGGTAACAATTGTGACAGGTATTGCATCACTTGTCCTGTTTGAACAGTTCCAGTCTGACTTTAGTTCATAGCACTGAGATCTACTCAAGCTTACAGTATAAATGATGTGCCAATAACTTCAGATCTTCAGAAATCTTCTACTGCTCTTGGTGCTCATGGTGCTCCTCATGGATCTGTTCTCATATATATATATATATATATATATATATATATATATATATATATATATATATATATATATATATATATATCAGCCTTAAGTGGACATAAGCACACTGGACATAAACACTCTCCTCCTCCCTGCAGTATGTTGCCATCAGTGTATAAAGTGATTAGTTATTCTGGGAAGTGCACAGGACCAGCACTTCTCAAGGGTGCCATATCAAACCCCTCATAAGACAGTGTCCATCTAACCCTGTGCACATCTCCACAATCTCAGTCCAGCATTGCACAGACGCAAAGACTACTCAAGATCTAGATGCAGCCCTCATGCTAACACACACACACACACACACACACAACTGATCATGAGTATCTAAAACCACAAAATCACAGCATAATTTCTTCTAGAGGACCATTCTGGTCTCATTCCTGTTTCCTTCCATACTCACAGTTCTCTCTCTCTTTTTCTCACTCTTTCTCTCTCTCTTTCCTCTCTCACTCTGACAGTGATAAATTGCTCAGTGTTGTGTAGGTAATCCATCTTCTCGCACTCTGGGCTCATATTCTCAGGTCTAAAAACGTCCTCTCTCTCTCTCTTTCTCTCTCTCTCTCTCTCTCTCTCACAGACTCTCTCTCTCTCTCTCTCTCTCTCTCTCTCTCTCTCACACACACACTCTCTCTCTGTGTCTCTCTCTCACACACACACTCTCTCTCTGTGTCTCTCTCTCTCACACACACACTCTCTCTATTCCCACTGCCCATCTCCTGCCCTCCCCCTGCTAAAGTAGACACGGGTCTGCATGGCCTCTGCAGGAGACCCACCCCCAGCTAATTACCACAACCTGGGATGGGAAAGCAGGAAGGGCGGAGGAGAGAGAGAGAGAGAGGGAGGGGAACAAATTCCCACCTTTCTTCTTTGGAAGCAGTAATGGGGGAGGGGTAGAGTGAGCAAGACAGAACCTTCTACCATGAAAAAGTCTGTTAGATTTATCAGATTATCAGTAAATATTAAAAAAGACTTTTCGCTAATAGTATTTTCCCCTACCAATTTGATGGGTATTTTCTCATAATACAAGAAGTTGTAAGGTACTGTGGAAAATATGTAAAAGAATCCTCCTGTTATTGATGCCTGCTATTGATTGTAAAAGATTGTGTGTGTGTGTGTGTGTGTGTGTGTGTGTGTATGAGACTGACGTAGCTCAAGTCAGTGTCAAACATTGTCCTGTCCTAAGGTGATATACCACTGACTATTTTACATCTCTCTTTATGTCATATATCAACTTTTAGTTAAGGCTGCTGTAAAGTGTGTAGTAGAGTGTGGACATAGTAGAGAGTATGGTAGGGTGGATATAGTAGGTAAAGAGTATGGTAGGGTGGACATAGTAGGTAAAGAGTATGGTAGGGTGGATATAGTAGGTAAAGAGTATGGTAGGGTGGATATAGTAGGTAAAGAGTATGGTAGGGTGGATATAGTAGGTAAAGAGTATGGTAGGGTGGATATAGTAGGTAATGTCCTGGTTTATTCCTCATTTAAAGAGTATGGTAGGGTGGATATAGTAGGTATGTCCTGGTTTATTCCTCATTTAAAGAGTATGGTAGGGTGGATATAGTAGGTATGTCCTGGTTTATTCCTCATTTAAAAGAGTATGGTAGGGTGGATATAGTAGGTATGTCCTGGTTTATTCCTCATTTAAAGAGTATGGTAGGGTGGATATAGTAGGTAAAGAGTATGGTAGGGTGGATATAGTAGGTATGTCCTGGTTTATTCCTCATTTAAAGAGTATGGTAGGGTGGATATAGTAGGTAAAGAGTATGGTAGGGTGGATATAGTAGGTAAAGAGTACGGTAGGGTGGATATAGTAGGTATGTCCTGGTTTATTCCTCATTTAAAGAGTATGGTAGGGTGGATATAGTAGGTATGCCCTGGTTTATTCCTCATTTAAAGAGTATGGTAGGGTGGATATAGTAGGTATGCCCTGGTTTATTCCTCATTTAAAGAGTATGGTAGGGTGGATATAGTAGGTATGTCCTGGTTTATTCCTCATTTAAAGAGTATGGTAGGGTGGATATAGTAGGTATGTCCTGGTTTATTCCTCATTTAAAGAGTATGGTAGGGTGGATATAGTAGGTATGCCCTGGTTTATTCCTCATTTAAAAGTATGGTATGGTAGTAGGTATGGTTTATATAGTAGGTAGGGTGGATATAGTATATAGTATGCCCTGGTTTATTCCTCATTTAAAGAGTATGGTAGGGTGGATATAGTAGGTATGCCCTGGTTTATTCCTCATTTAAAGAGTATGGTAGGGTGGATATAGTAGGTATGTCCTGGTTTATTCCTCATTTAAAGAGTATGGTAGGGTGGATATAGTAGGTATGTCCTGGTTTATTCCTCATTTAAAGAGTATGGTAGGGTGGATATAGTAGGTATGTCCTGGATCATTTAGTATGGTAGGGTGGATATAGTAGGTATGTCCTGGTTTATTCCTCATTTAAAGAGTATGGTAGGGTGGATATAGTAGGTAAAGAGTATGGTAGGGTGGATATAGTAGGTATGCCCTGGTTTATTCCTCATTTAAAGAGTATGGTAGGGTGGATATAGTAGGTATGCCCTGGTTTATTCCTCATTTAAAGAGTATGGTAGGGTGGATATAGTAGGTATGCCCTGGTTTATTCCTCATTTAAAGAGTATGGTAGGGTGGATATAGTAGGTATGCCCTGGTTTATTCCTCATTTAAAGAGTATGGTAGGGTGGATATAGTAGGTATGTCCTGGTTTATTCCTCATTTAAAGAGTATGGTAGGGTGGATATAGTAGGTATGTCCTGGTTTATTCCTCATTTAAAGAGTATGGTAGGGTGGATATAGTAGGTATGCCCTGGTTTATTCCTCATTTAAAGAGTATGGTAGGGTGGATATAGTAGGTATGTCTTGGTTTATTCCTCATTTAAAGAGTATGGTAGGGTGGATATAGTAGGTATGCCCTGGTTTATTCCTCATTTAAAGAGTATGGTAGGGTGGATATAGTAGGTATGTCCTGGTTTATTCCTCATTTAAAGAGTATGGTAGGGTGGATATAGTAGGTATGCCCTGGTTTATTCCTCATTTAAAGAGTATGGTAGGGTGGATATAGTAGGTATGTCCTGGTTTATTCCTCATTTAAAGAGTATGGTAGGGTGGATAGCACACTGCTCTTCAGCTCCAGTTCAGCAGACTTTTATCCTTTTCCTCTTGCCATTTGTAAAATACATGAAGCCCAGCACCAGCGGCTGAGAGTCCCTCATCTCTCGCATCCGTGCTGAACAGTGGAATGTTTTAATGTGATGTCTCCATTACCCCACCAACGGTGTCTGTTTTACACCCAGATACACATGGTGGAGATTAGTTCCAAC
Source organism: Brachyhypopomus occidentalis (assembly GCA_020368025.1). Classification (NCBI taxonomy): domain Eukaryota; kingdom Metazoa; phylum Chordata; class Actinopteri; order Gymnotiformes; family Hypopomidae; genus Brachyhypopomus; species Brachyhypopomus occidentalis. Next base: position 11,445 of record JAGXOD010000308.1, read on the forward strand.
AATGAGGACGACAGCCAGTTTCTTCTCTTTTTCTACGTGGAGTAAAATGTTAATGACCTCACTGTAGCAACCTGCCATTTGGCTTAGAGTGGGAAAGCTCTTTATCACCACTCACCAAGTAGGCACAGTAAAGACAGGCAAGTGGTGAAAGGACTGAAAAGGCTGTGGGCAGAAATGATGCTCTGCTCATCATAGAGGTGCACAGATGACAGGGTTTTTATTTGGACTTCAAAGTACAATGGACTTTTTATAGGTGCTCTCAAAGATTGTGTCTCTCATACACACACACACACACACACTTCATTTTTATCCTTTTATAATCTGCTCTAACCATCTCATGAAGATCTTAAAATCAAGAAATGCAAATGAGAATCTCTCCTTGGCCTTCTCCTTGTCAACATATTCCTCTAATTTCCTTTGTCGTGTTTCTCTAAATCTCAGCATCTTCCTCACTGCTAACAAGCAAAAGACACTGCAGACCATTTCTGTTCCCTAATTGAACATTACACTGCCGTACACAGCCTGCTGCCGCCCTTACGGTGCCACCTGGGTTCCTGCAGGAAGGAACCCTAGGAGTGAACCCTAGGAATGAACCCTCATTAGGGATCTGGACCCACGCAATTTGTAAAGCTGCTTTGTGACAACATGTGTTGTAAAAAGCGCTATATAAATAAAATTGAATTGAATTGAATTGAATTGAATTGAGTGAACCCTAGGAATGAACCCTAGGAATGAACCCTATGAGTGAACCCTAGGAAGGAACCCTAGGAAGGAACCCTAGGAGTGAACCCTATGAGTGAACCCTAGGAAGGAACCCTAGGAGTGAACCCTAGGAGTGAACCCTAACTCTTTTAGCTCCCACACCCTCTCTGCCCTACTGGCTTTTCACTGGAATTCACTTAAGTGCTTGTAAAACATGGCATTTGAGAAATGAATGACTCCATCTGTTTTTGTCTATGTGTTCAGGCAGACTGTGCGTGTTTCCACTCAGAGTTAAAGTGCTGGGTCTCAGTGTCACTCTGTCAGAGATCTTAGGGGAGATTACCTACCTTTACTAGCCCATCTGAAAGCACACAAGCTTTTAGCATTTACAAAGTAACTTTCAGTAATGGTAGGGTATGACTTCAGGTTCATTCAGTGCTATGGACAAAGTTGGTGTCATCAGTGGTAAATGAATGGAGCCTCACAGTGAAAACACCACAGCGCCTGATCATTTCTTCAGCTTCTCCCTGGCTGTACTGTCCAAGGAACTCTTGTCTGTACCGTCCTGGTGTCATGGGTGACTTTGTGCCAGCTGGGTTTGTCCCAGCATTACAGCACTGTTTTCCTGCTGCTGTGTGTAAAGAAGAGCTTTCCTCTTACTTCAAAGCATTGATGGACTCAAGTACCCACCAGCCAACCAGCAAAAGGGGGAACAAGCCAACTGTGCCCTGGGGCAATTACAGCAGAGGGCCTAGGAGGGAAAAGGGGTAGGTCACATGACCCCTGGGGCAATTACAGCAAAGGGCCTAGGAGGGAAAAGGAGTAGGTCACATGACCCCTGGGGCAATTACAGCAACGGGCCTAGGAGGGAAAAGGAGTAGGTAGAAGTTTTAACTCGTGACACCCTCAAGTACAAGAAAGAGCATCTTGAGTGAGACAAGGTTCACATGTACCCACCTGATTATGTACATTAGACAACTGTTTCAAGAGGCCCGTGAAGCAATATGGGCAAAAAACGTCCGCACACCCAGATCATCTGAGTGAAAGCACGTGAACCGTATGTGAGCGTGCCTCTGAGTCTTCTGGAGTGGTGTTGTGATTTTATAGGTTCATCTCTTCCTCATCTTTAGCTTAAGCGTCTTACCCACAAACAGACAAATTAACTAAACAGACAAACTAACTGGTTTCTTCAAGCTTGCCAAATCACTGTTCTCAAAATAAAAGATATATGGGCTGAAAGTGGACATACTTGGAGCAATACAAAGCAAATTAGCATATTCAAACATATGCACCTCAACTTAAATCAGAGTTCAGGTGAACCATATTTCTTACTGATCCCTCCTGCACACTGATCCCTCCTGCACACTGATCCCCTCCCATGAATCTTCTATATTGGAGAGTATATCTGCAAATCCACGTAGCCAGAAGTGAGTGAAGCAAACTCCAGTGGTCCTGCACCGATACAGTAGTGCACTGCTCTGATCAGAAGACCATGGGTAGGACAGCTGAAGCAGACACACACACACACACACACACACCACATTGGATACCACATTCTTATCTCGCATGTAGTGATGCCCCAGTGCATCTACAATATCAAGATCCACTTGCAAACATATGCACATGTATTAAGATATGATGAATTCTCATATTTAAATATTTAAATCAGCCCTAAAAAAAAAAAAGCCCTAACTTGCTTATTACTCTGGCTGATTTTAACCAAATACGTTTCGTTATGGCTGTCAAACACTTGACAATTCTTTGACAAGTTTATTTCACATAAATTGTTAATTATATGTTACATGTCTGGCCATGTGGTGGACTGGCAACCTGCCCATGGTGTACCCTGCCTTCGCCCGGAGATGCTGAGATTGGCTCCAGCCCCCCATGACCCCGACTAGCGGGAATAAGCGGTACAGATAATGAATGAATGAATGAATGAATGAATGTTACATGTCAAAATGAAATGAATATACCGATGGAAGCAGCCATGAGAATATACAGATAACAGCCATAAGCGAAACATATAAATGTATGTATTTGTATGTATCTTTTAGGCTCAGCAAATAAAGTACAATCACATGAAGATTCTCTGTATGAATTATGAAAAGACATAAGCTTCATAAAAACCAAAAGAAACACCAGACAATAAGCTACATTTGCTAGTTTGTTAACATTAGCACATGCATGTATGTTAATGAATCTGTTTGGCCCTGATTAGTAAATACACAATGAGCAACATTTAATGAAAAAAGGCACAGTAAGAACATTTGGCTTCAGCTGAGATGTAACTACACAGTCAAACTTAATGGTGTCGTCTTTAATTATGGTTAATGTTTCCCATACACACACACACACACACACACACACACACACACACACACACACACACACACTGTAAAATATACAAGCCAGCATGTAGGCTAGGTAATGTTAATACAAGGCGAAGGAATGTGACATTAGCCGTCTAAATTGCCTATTAATTTTTACTTTATCAAACAGTGAATAATTTTTTTAAATGTCATGATTTACCCAAAAGCATCAAAATATCTCTACTTAAAGGTTCATCTGTAAATCGTACAGACATGTTGTTAGCTTTTACTCTGGAATTCTGAGGAGTTAGTTAATGCTTGTGCAAAACACAAATAACAGACAACCCTAAACACATATAAATGCGCTTTTACTTGAGATCCACTTCTCTCCTGGGTGTAAATTTATCTTGCAGCCAAAAGCTACCCAGCTACATGGATCACATGAGGTAGAACACACAATCAATAATCCCAGTCTCTCTATGATTACAAACTCCAACAGGACCCAGACTGGAACCCTGTTCACACTCACTGTTCTGCATGTCAGAAGATCTCAACTCACAAGCATATACTCGGCTGAATTTTAGGTGTAAATAGCCAGGCAGTGAGGGAGAAGAAAATAAATGTCTGCACCTTCATCATTTTTCATGGAGCGCATTGACCCTGGTTCACCTTCCAAAAAAAAAACATGCATTGTTTTTGATTCTCTATACTGAGAACTGGCTTTAACATAGAGCTAGTAATCACTCCAGTGTCTTACATGATGATGAACAAGCCCCATGTCAGCACCAGGCTGTAACAATGTGGGATTGCTCCTCCAAAATGGGGCAAACTCAAGAGCTTAAGGTTCCTGAGTTAAAGCTCGTTACCAACACTACCAGAAACACAAACACAAACACAGATGGAGTCATTACTGGGAAACACTGTAGGGCGGCTTTAATGGATGTGATGCAACTTTACAATGTGATTTATACCTGTGTGTAAAGCAGCTGCACACATCAAACAGGTGAGCCAAACAGGTGACCCAAACAGGTGAGCCAAACAGGTGACCCAAACAGGTGAGCCAAACAGGTGACCCAAAGTGCCTCTGAAATGCCAGCACTTCAAAATATGCCTTTTCATCACATTACCATCTCAGTATTATATGGCAAAACGACAATCCGATCATTTCACCACAGACACACAAATTTACTCACTCGTTATATATGCTTACACATCACTGCACCATTCAGAGAGCATAAGATGAGATCACCTTGGCCCAGGGTGGCACAATGCTGGTGCACTTCCTTCACAACTCTCCTGGTTTGCCAGACCTTACTGCAGCAGTTCCTGGAAAAGCCGAGAACGCCGCTCACAATGAGAAGCGCCGTCAACATCGCACCGACGGCAGCAGCCCCTCCCACCCCATCCACCCCCATCACCTTGCGCTGACAGAGCGACCTCTTTATATGATAATGCTTTCTCCACGCGAGAGACATAAAGGCCACATTAAACGTAAAATATGTACGAAACTCAGAGCCTGTATATGCTGGCGTAGTGGCGACAGGGCGGATGTGTGTGGAGGAGGGAGGTGAACATCCAACCATACCTCAGCCAAGCCAAACCACTGACACATAAAGACCTCGGCCAAGCCAAACCACTGACACAAAGACCTCGGCCAAGCCAAACCACTGACACATAAAGACCTCGGCCAAGCCAAACCACTGACACATAAAGACCTCAGCCAAGCCAAACCACTGACACATAAAGACCTCGGCCAAGCCAAACCACTGACACATAAAGACCTCGGCCAAGCCAAACCACTGACACAAAGACCTCAGCCAAGCCAAACCACTGACACAAAGACCTCAGCCTCAACACTGACCAGTGGCATAAACACCTCACTCAAGCCCGACCACTGCTTCACTTTGAAGGAACAAAGCTGTGTGTGCCACCTCATGCTTCAAATTCCCTGCATAGGCATCAGGTTATATAGTAATTGATACACTGTATGCATAGCACCCTACAAGAAGTGATAAATGTCAATGTGTGTGTTGTGTGTATGTGGGGACGGGGGGTGTATGTGTGTGTGTGAGTGCTTTTTTGTTAGTTTTTGTAAAAATGGTGCAATTAGGGACCTAATTGATACCAAATGTTCATGTCACTCATATATGACCTCTCTCTTCATTGGAAAAAGTAGCTCATTAACTCAGTGTAGATCACACTGATATATTGGTACACACATTTTAGAAAAACAAGTCTTTATATGTTTATTTATCTAGATTAGAGAGAGAAAAGTCTAAACATCTCTATAGACGTTTTTTCCCTTTGCATGCTGCGTGCACACTGTCCTTGTGCCTGATGCATTATTTATCTTTAATCAAGGAAAAAAACATCATCGCAGCGCAGTGGTTAAAGCAGTGCGAAGAGCGGCATACAAACTGCTTTATATTAATGGTTTCCTGAGCATTTTAATACTTTCAATACTTTGAAAGCACTTATAGCACTGGTTGTTTCAACACCTCAGCTGCACCGAAATGAGCAAATCTAACAACTTCAGGGTGCGCGTGAACAGAAACGGAGCGCGCCCACACCCAGAAAGTGACTGCGCGGATGGACCTACTGCTATACAGCCTCAGAATCGCACAAGCAGCGAATTTGCAATTCAGCATTGCATTATTAGAATGTAGGTTTTGTATTATATTACCGCACTGCCACTGACTGTGTGGGCAAGAATACAGATTCGCACATGTGCATCATTAACACTCTGCCAATATATGAAAATAATTAAGCCAATGTGGGATACGTCTGTGTTTGTTTGAGCACTGTTTTGTGAATCACCTGCAACACAACGCTAAGCCTAATTTAGGAACATGAGACTCGTTACCGATAACAATACCTATTGCACATCCACCCGGTCTTGCTGCCGTAGCATACGGCATGTTCTTTTCAGTCTGGTTTGCGTTACAATATCCGTGCACTGTACTAATCAGTTGTTTGTGTCCAATTAACTTGACCCCATTGGCTATTGTCGTCATCACCGGCTCCTGACATCGCAGTGCTACGGACGGGCAGCACAAACGCTGCAACCCGCCGCAAAAACACCACACCCTACCGGTGCACTGTTCCGCGCTTGGTTTAAAGTCGCACGTTTTCTTCTTCCATCATCAAACCATTATCACGGAAAACACAACGCCACCGAGCAGAAAATGCAGATAACACCCCCAACCCGCCACCTTCCCTTCTTCTTCTTCTCAAAACGTAACTCTTTTCTATTCCAAATAATTTAGGAGAGAGTTAACGTAACCGGCCTATTTAATGGTTGTTTTTCCTATTGTTTTTCCTATTTTTCCTATTGCTGAGTGATGGAATTTGGACAATTGTGTGAATTACTGCATATTAAACGTGTCTCGTTTTCAAACAGTACATAACAAACAACAAATTATCAAATATGTAAGATTAGCTTTCAGTCGGAATCAGCAAGCCACACTGATTTCCCACGAAGGGATTTTGTAAAGACTAAAAAGACTTTTGTAAAGAGCCTACTGGCTCTGCCGTACATCGCCTACGCCGTTAAAAGAGCATAATACACCGGCGCTACCTTGCTGGAGTAGGGTCCTGGGACGAGCAGTTTCAGGGCTTGCCTCTTCAGCTCCACCAACCGGGCGTTGCAGTTTTCGCACCATATCCCTCTGTCGGAGCCAGGAGAGCTCCCACTACCCGAGGCTGGAGAACCGGTGCCGAATCCCGGGGATCCACCTAAGGAGCCTGGCGAACACGTGCCAATTCCTGGCGATATGGTGACAGGCGAGTCCGAAAAGGAACCAGGAGACGAGGTTCCGGATCCAGGTGACGGTGTTCCAGAGGATCCAGGCATAGAACCGGCACCCTCGGGAGCCGGTCGGCTGCCAGTCCGGGACTCCTCGTATGCTTTTCGGTACCAAGTTTCAGGGGAGAAAGAGGCTGACTTGGTAGGGGAAGAATCCGCTATCTGCTATGAAAAAAAACCAAAATTGCTTCGTAAACACGTATAAGATATGCTCTCAAACTATCTAAAGCTAGTGATCTGGTAGATATGCTTAATTAATTATCACGTGAACAGCAAGAAATGCGCACCCTATTGTACAAAAATGACTTGCAGACGGGGAGAAAGGCAAACTTACCCCATATTTTCGGCTTCTGGTCCCAGACCTCTCTTTATTCCCCGTGAGAGAAGTCATGCTTAAGAATTCGTGGAACGTAGTGGGGTAAATCTATATTACATCCAGTCGTGCGAAACAGATCTGAAGTCAATTTAAATACAACTTGTGTCGCTCCTCAAGTCCAGCCTCAGCAACGACTTCCATGCAAAGAATCATCCATTAGGGTCCTCAAAAACCTAACATGAATATAGAGCCCCTATAATTAAATGTATTTTTTTCCCAAACATAAATAGATCCGAGCGTTTAAGACTCCTGAAATTCCAAGCACGGCGCTTTCATTTTCAGTGTACGCCAAAACATCATCTCAGCTACAACACGTTTCCATACGCGTTAATAATGTCGGGATTGTTGCGCCTTGCCGAGAGACAGGGTGTCTCAGGGTGTCCGCTGTGTCAATGGGAATTCCAGTGCGGTATTCTAGACCCTGTTGGAGAACTGCCTTTACAACACTCTCTACGCGCCTGTTACTCAAGTGAAACGTCGGTAGTCATTAAAACCAGAGGGGCACATCTGTCTCTGGGTGGATTCTGACTGCCCCTCCATAGTTCTCAGCCAATAGCGTGTCAATATCCGAGTGAGTGACGCGTGGGCGTGTCCTTAAAGCGACGAGTTTAATGTAGATAATTGCAGTACTCGACATTTAAAAAGCTATGCGAATGCCAGCAAAATACGAAATCAGGAGATATGTTAAACATAGCAATCGACGAATAAACCGCACGATATAAAATATAAAATAATTTGCAAGGCTGCCAGGAGCCCCAAACGTTATTAAAACTGACAGCATGTAAAATAATCACCTGTTGTACTAACCTGAAACAACTCAGAGCATAACATACATGGCGATGCTTGATCGAAGCTTTTCATCAACAAATTAAAATATTGGCATTTATAAATGCGCAGCTGTAGCTTGTTAGTAAAAAGCAAAAGAAAAAAAGTTTCTTAATTGATTTCTCTTGCACGCGTAGTCAGCGCCACCTACTGACATACAACTAGAATGTCAGAAAACTATAAACTCGTTACTCTTACTCGTTGATCTTAATGTCCATGACCTATTAGTAGTATATTAAAGAAAAGGCTGGAAAATATATGATAATCTTTCATATTCAACGCATCAGTGCAAAATAGCCAAATAACACAGTTAGCAAATTACACAAAAAGCCCATGAGCAAAATGAATGAGATTAAAATCACCAGTTATAAGGAGTCCTCCTCTCTACACTAAACAGAGGAGTCCTCCTCTCTACACTAAACAGAGGAATGTATGTACACATACATGCAAGTATATCAATGGGACACTGATGACTAAAGGAGGAGGAATGATACGCTGATGTAACACATTTATCATGTTAACAAATCATGAGGAAATCTTCCCAAGAGGCATAATTAATTTATATAATATATATAGACTAATTTATAGTTCAAAGGGAATAAATGCCAAAGTTATGTTTAATTGTATATAGAGGTCTATTACATTTAATTTTAACATTGAGTATGAGGCACGGACAGTGCAGAATATGAAACAGTACAGAGGAACTGTACGGAGTAGCATCTTCCCTTCATCACTGTGTGTCATCGATGGTCATCATGCTCACAAAGTCCTTGTAGAAAATGACATTTTTGTCAGGATCAAGAGCTGCAGACAACATCTCCTCTGTTTTCTCTTGGGTAAAGGGCTCCCCTGATTAGTGTGAATAAAAACTGTGCTTACCAGTGTTTTACAAGCAAATTCAAAATATCCAAAACATGCTAAAACACTGAGAAAATGTGCAGTCACCCTATTTGAAGTGCTACACTGTGCCAGAGAGGCTCATTACATACGTTGCAGGTACTGAGAGTCAGTAGAATGCTAAACGTGTTGGAAACAGGGATACACCAAAACAAACTGGGTATTCTGAGTCATGTACAGTAGACCTATTCTTTTCATGCAGGAACATATGTGTTTATATTGTTAACGTATGCTTTTCAATAAGTGAAATATGATTTTACCCTCTTGCATTAAATATTTGGATAGTTCTTCTGGTTCCAAATATCCCTTTTTCTGCTGATCTAGAACCTAAGGAGGATGTTCAGGGTAGATTAATAATTACACAGAAAACACATAAGCATAAGCTGAAGTATCCATAGCATTCATAGCAGTGACAGTAGATGCGGCCCAATGTAAAGAAGGCTGGCATTAGTATAGACTTTAATGCATCCGCTGTGTACGAATGTTTCTAGAACTAGTACATGAATGTGAATTACCTCAAAGGCCTGCAGGAGCAAATCGTCAGGAATGGGGCGAAACCTGCACAGGGGAGACAGAACAAAACTGGTTATGCAAATTCAGTTCGGGGTTCAAGCCCTCCGGTGGATTCAGCCCATCCACAAAATGTTAAAATGGTCAGGATTGAGCAGAATGTTAGTCAAGAATTGCTTTTTCCCCGACAGCTATCAAGCACTGTCCTGGCCTAAACAGACATACAGCGTGGGTTCTGAAGTGAAAGTACAGCTTTAATAACCATGCAACAGAAAGAACCCTTTGGGGCTGGCACTGAAACATTCCCCTGAAACTCACCCCAGAAAAAGCCCCTATTCCACATCACCACATCATATTTATAGATGAAACTTAAAATACACCATATCTATTTCTGTGAAGATAATTGAAATCATCTTTCTTAGACATTTTCTACACAGCATGACACACACAACACACACACACATCACACACACACACACACAACACACATCTCTTTAAACTGGGTGGGTACTAAATGACTGTGATGACATAATGAATATGACTTGTGTGCAGAGGTAAGGCTCCCATGAACAGGAGCTAACAAGCCAACTAATTACAGTTATGTAATAAGGAATATCTGACCTACTCCATTCTCTCAGTTTTACACTTCCAGATGCATATGTGGCTGTCCGTGTTTGCAAACAAATCAAGTTCCATTTTAGCTTCATTTGATCAATCACAATCTTTTTTTAATGAAATGCCCAAGACAATAAACAATAAATGAATAAATGATCAGATTGAGATCAACTAAAACATTATACACCTATGCTTTCAAACGGCTGAGTGACAAAAATCAGACAGCTATCCTTTCTTGGAAAACCTACTTTACTTGTTCAGGTAATTAAAACCTACTTTACTTGTTTCAGTGATTCATAGACAATAAACAACAAAGTCTTGCTCAGACAGATCTCAGACAAATGAAGCTCCATAAAGGAAAGCCAAGCAGTCACTGAGAGCACATGCGGCAATAGTGGTCCACCTTCATTTGCTGTGATGAGCTTCACATAATGGAGTTAATGCTAAAATGGTGCTAAAACGAGAAACCAGCGTCTACTGGGAAGAGTTCAAATGTGAAAAGTTTCATCCAATACTAAGAACATATCATTTCATCAATACACTCTGGGATCATATTAAACAGGCCTTGTCTTACTTGTGCTCCATCAAGACCTTGGTCATAGTTGGAAGGAATTTCTCAAAGCGGATATATCCTGTTGGTTCCTCCTCCTCCACCTGTTAAAGCAACTACACCTTCACTATACACCAGATCTCACTGCACAGCCAATAAAGCACTGTGGTGGCTTATAACGTATAATGAAATATTCTACACAGACAAAATAACACTGACCTCCGCAATGATGTCATGCAGTTCAGCTTCAGTTGGAAAACAAGCAAGGGATCGAATAATGGTGCCAATTTCTCTAGGAAAACAAGAAAATGACACATTTACAGAAATAAAGAAATAAAATGTAATGAACGAGAACTATGTATGCACAGTGCAGTAAATGGGGAGTTTGAACATTTAGGTGGGGTTTGTCAAGAATTAAACCCTACCTGACATCAACCGTATGATTCAATTCATGATCAAACACATCAAAGGCATTGCTGATCCTCTTATGGACCTCAGACACAATACCTTCTGTAAGGGACAGTAGAACATGATCTTGTTCATCTTAAACAACACACAGCTCGACATGCCTGTTGTAACGAAGTGGCCAAAGGTTCATTTAGGTGACGACAGGTCGAATGTGATGCTAAAAAATATTTTTAACATGTGATGGTAAAACGTTTTTAGAAAATCTTATATTCAGACTATATTGAAAATTACGTTTTTTTGTCATTTAAGATAGCTCCCTACAGCTAACGTTCAGCCATGAAGATTTCATATATAACCTTTCAAATATACCCTTTGTAACTCCGTCAGGTAAGTGGGCAGGTTTGGGAGTAAATCTTGCACTGGGATCTTTCAGGTTGTTAGTACGTCAAATAGCGCGTACGTTACTTAACATGTGAACCATTTGAATATCTGCACGTCATATTTTGAAGGAAATAAAGTTTATTATCAAATTACAATATAAAAATGTGCAGCCAACATATTTTTTATTGTCAAATCTATCCTCTAAAATGAAAATTCCAACGTTTCTCCAGTAGCTAGCCAGCCAGCTAACGTAGTTACAACATTAGCTAACTAATAGCACTCCAGCAGCTTAACAACTAATGCTTAGCTAGCAAGCTAGTTAGCAAGCTTTCCCCCTACCCTCGCTAGGACATATGCTGGTCAGCTAACGTACATTACTGGATTTCGCAGAATATCTGGAAACATTAAAGAAACATTAAGAACATTTATGGCAACGGATACCTGCAGAGTCTTTATCGCCCGCCATGTTTGTCGCTACATCTGGTTGCTAAGAGACAGAAACGCTCACGAGAAAGCGGTTTCAGTCGAAAGCGGGGAGATTCCCGTTTACTTTCTTCGTTACTTTAAAGCAAAGCTCGCACATTTCAGTCATCAGTGAAGGAAATGGATGAGGCTGAGACCCTGACTGAGGGTTGGCTGTGCGGATGACATATAGGCTGTGTGAGTACGGATAATGAATGAATGAATATAATATATAATTCAGTACTATTTATATTAAAGTCATTAATAATATTGTAACATTAGTGTTTTATTAGTTCTTTTATATCAGTTTTATATCCCAGTCAAGAACATTTAATAGTAACATAATTAGCAAAAAGAAAAGAACTTTTACTTACTCATTTCTGTTCTTGCTCCTCCTGAACTCTCTTCTCTCCTCTGATCCTCTTTTAACATTTTTTTCATCGCCTTGTGATTCCTGGTTACATGAAGAGCTGTTATGAACTTTGGACAGTTCTTTCCATGTTTGCCATCTTGTGTTGTTGTCTCTTTTTCCTTTTTTCTTGACTTTTAAGGACTCCTCCATTTCAAACATTTTATATTACTGCTTTCCTTTAGATTTCTGTTTTCTTTGCTCTCTTCCTCATCTTCTTCAGCACCTGCTCTGTCCCTAAAGTTCTGGTAAACCAAATAAGATGGACCTTCCAGATTAAATAAAAGCTGTGTTTTTAACTTCTGGAAGCAGACAGAAATTATTCCAGGGGCAAAAAAAACTTCTGGGGGCAGCCATGGTATAGTGGTAGGCTAGCTTATGATCTGCGGGTCATATTCCCATATCAGATTCCCTATGGCTAGGCCATGACTGACGTGCTGTTGAGCAAGGCACTGAACCCCGACTGCATGTGTGTACCACTGCCCCCTAGTGTTCACTAGTGTGAGTGTTCTCACTGCACAGATGGGTTAAATGCGGAGCACAAATTAGGTGAAAATAACAATTGATGCAACAAACATTTTTTGTTAGGGGATTGAAGAATAAAATGGTTGCTGAGATGAAATGTATATATGCTTCTGTTTCCCCTTTGAGTCAATAATAGCTCAGCTGGGAAGGAAAATGTTTATATTTTACCTGAGCATGGTCTTCAATTACAATGATCCTATACCTCAGAAAATCAGATCTGTTGGAGCTCAGTTAAACCTGAGATACAGCGACATCCAGTGGCAGATAATGATTTTGAAATGACAATTTTTAAATGAGGTTTAGATTTAACTTCAGGTGGGCTTTACTACAGATTCCAACGACACATCATTTAAATACACTGCATACACGATATGAAGCTGTAGTTCATTCAGATTTATGCTCAGATTAATCTCACAACTATCAGGTCAGGTGTGCTTGTGTTTTTACCCTTCAGACAGAGACCTTCACTATAAGGTATCCTGGGCCTGCTGCTGTAAGGTCCCTCACCATAGAGAACTTTGCTGAAAGGGCATCTCCTGCTTTGAGGTGAAGGAGTGAGAATGCAGTTCTGAAAGCCCTTCAGTCCTTTATTGTTACACAGACTAAGGTGTGTGTGTGTTACTGTGTGTTACAGACCACCCTTATTAATTACCTCTCCTATTAATGGCTGTCCTAATTATTGGCCACCCTTATTGTCACCTTTATTAGTGTGTGTCCGTCCTTTTAATGGCCATTATTGTTGTTTTGATTACATTGTAGGAGTGCAGATTCATTCACTCATTTATTCGTTGACTTCATTGTTTGCTTATGACAACTCAAAACTTATGTCATTTTCTTGCAGAAGGACCAGTACAATTGCATGCAGTGCAGACACACAAGGTAGGAGATACATGTTGGAGTTTTCAGGAGTACCAATATAAACAACCTGTGATCTGACCAAAACTTTAAATAGGATTCTTTTGTTATTATAAAGTCATGCACTGATTCTGTATGAGGCCCTACTGACTTAAATAATACGTTTTGTAGAAAAAGCCTTCATTCCTTAACACAATGCCCTTTCAGTTTTGTGTTCAGGACACATTTTTTCATGAAAAATCGTGCTCAATCTCCATTAAAATTTGATACACCCTTTGTTATATAGATTTCTTAAAGATTTTATAACTGCAGGAGGAGACTTTTAATTTGTTTCCATTCTGCATCTGTGACCTCAGCAGGGGAGGACCATTATCTTTGCCTTTGTAGAGATCATATATAATCTCTAGATTAGAGGTCTGATTAGACAACAATTGTCTGACCTGTACAACATACTGAATGTTGTTGAGGTCTTACTATTGTTGTCGAGTTCTGACTAGTGTTGTAAGTCAAGTCAAGTCAATTTTATTTATATAGTGCTTTTTACAACACATATAGTCACAAAGCAGCTTTGGGTCCAGATACCTAATGAGCAAGAATCCCTAATGATTCTAATTCTTTTTAGGAGAAGTAACCATAGCAGTTGTAGACCAGCTCTTGTTGCACTTAAACTGTTGTTATCTTTGTTTGTTTTCTCTCTTTTCATTGCTTCTCTTATCTTGTCTAAAACTATCATTATATATACATACCCATTTTGTTGAATTGTATTTTTGTGGCTTAGCGTGGAGTTCTAATTTCAGTCCGTCTAAATGTGGTGCTGGAGGCGTTTGGACGAGCTTGGCATTTAGCTCCGCCTCCTCCGGTGCTCCAGTGTCTTCAAGTAGGTCCTGTAGAGAAGAATAAAAGCGGCGCGCTGGCTATTAGAGCTTCATTGTTTCATTTTTCTTTGCGCAGTGAAAAAGGCGTAGCTATGTCTGGAAGAGGAAAAGGAGGTAAAGGTCTTGGGAAAGGAGGCGCTAAGCGTCATCGCAAGGTTCTCCGTGACAACATCCAGGGCATTACTAAGCCCGCTATCCGTCGCCTGGCTCGTCGTGGCGGTGTTAAGCGTATCTCCGGTCTGATTTACGAGGAGACCCGTGGTGTGCTCAAAGTGTTCCTAGAGAACGTTATCAGGGACGCGGTTACCTACACCGAGCATGCCAAGAGAAAGACCGTCACCGCTATGGATGTGGTTTATGCGCTGAAACGCCAGGGACGCACTCTGTACGGCTTCGGAGGTTAAACGCTGAACTCAACACGAAACCAACGGCTCTTTTAAGAGCCACCCATATACTCATTTAAAGAGCCGTTTCGTGTGTTTACTGGTAACCACAACCGCCAATTACATAAACGCACACAAAGGACAAGTAAAATTATTTTTTATTACTACCACAATTTCAAAATACACGTTGTATTCTCTGAATCCTAAAACACGTTATATAAAATAATCGAAGATGCTTTATGACAAAACTATGGATAATCAAAGTAATGATCTAGTAGTAATATTAAATATTAATCAACTTGTAATGACCTAGCTACTTTAGAACCTCATCCAAAGAATTTCATTATAATAGAATAAAATGATGAACTAGAAATCCCCTAAATGAACGCAGAACTAAACAGGAGGTTTTGAGGCTATTTAATCATTTTCATTTGAAAGTTGAAGGCAGAAATGGCTGGGGCTGGATTAAGGGGACGCTACGGCACTGGGGTGGCGGAGCAACGATAGGCGGTCCGTGTGAGAGGAGGGCTTGTTTCTGACCAATGATGATTAGTCATGACCGCGGAGGGGCGGGCGTGATCTAATTAGAATACCACAGTCTAAATAAAGGAGGTGCTGGCGCGCTGTAATTCATTTAGTGGTGTTTTACTGAACGGTGAGCATCATGCCTGAGCCAGCGAAGTCCGCCCCGAAGAAGGGATCCAAGAAAGCCGTGACCAAGACGGCCGGTAAAGGAGGCAAGAAGCGCAGAAAGACCAGGAAGGAGAGCTACGCTATCTACGTGTACAAAGTCCTGAAGCAGGT
>JAGXOD010000309.1:0-27301 GCA_020368025.1 Brachyhypopomus occidentalis
GTAAGTAACAAACAGAATGCAATCTTTATGAAAATAATAAATGATAGGAAGTAAGTAGTGAAAGGAAAACTTGAGATAGGCCAGGAATGGCGCATGAGTAACAACTTCGAAATAGAAAAGGCATAGGTGAAGTAACACCTGAGAGCGAGGCTTGACTGAGTGCAAGAAGACACAACAATCCAGCAGTGAGATGCTGCCACCGTCTCCCCTAAGTACTAGGGAGAACAGGTGCAACACCTCACTGCTGATTACGAGGAATGCGAGGAATGCGTGCTCGCAAACTCCCTCTAGTGGAGACAGAGGGAGTCGCACTGGGACCAGCCCTGACAGAGCCCCCCATCTAGGACCGCGACCCCCGGTCCCAAGGCAACAGCCCTGTCGATAGAAGTCCCTAATAAGGGAAGGGTCCAGAATGCGCGCAGCGGGGACCCAGGAGGCGTTCCTCGGGACCATACCCCTCCCAATCGACCAAAAATTGTTCCGTCCCGGACACGCCGCACGTCCATAAGGCGGCCGGACAGTATAGGCCGGGGACCCGTCGATCATGCGTGGAGCAGGAGGGGCAGGCTGGGCGGAACCTCTCGGCGAACCGCAAAGGAATGGCCGCAGGCGCGAAACATGGAATACAGGGTGAACCCGCATCGAAGGAGGCAAAACTAGCCCGGTGGCGACAGCATTAACCCGGCGACCTTAAACGGTCCCAGAAAGCAGGCGCTAATTTCTTGGTGCCTCCACGAACAGGGAGGTCTTTAGCGGACAACCACACACGCTGACCGGGCCGAAATGAAAGGGCGGGCAGGCGGTGCTTGTCAGCACTGCGGCGATGACCATCAGGGTCCTGTAGCAACGAGCGACGGGCACGTGACCATGCCTTGCGGCACCTTCGGACTTGAGCAGTAGCACTGGGAGCGGCCGCCAACGACTCTTGATCAGCGAACAATGGAGGAGGGTAACCGAAAAGGCATTCAAATGGCGACATCCCCAGAGACGAGTGCCAAAAAGGGTGTTATGGGCATATTCAGCCCAAACTAAATGGTCGGCCCAGGAAGACGGGTTAGAGGGACGCTAGACACCTCAATGTCTGCTCTAAGTCCTGGTTGACCCTTTCAGTCTGACCGTTAGACTGGGGGTGGAAACCGGACGACAAACTGGCCTTGGCACCGAGCAGTTCCAGGAAAGCAGACCAGAACCTGCTCGAAAACTGCGGACCACGATCCGATACCACATCCTTAGGGAACCCGTAGTTGCGCACAATATGCTCTAAGAGCAACGGCGCGGTTTTCACGAGCGAAGGGAGTTTAGCCAATCCAACGAATTTACTGAATTTAGAAGCGATCTACCATGACGAGAATAGTAGGCAACCCCTTTGGCGATGGCAAACCTCTAATGAAATCCAGGGACACGTGGGACCAAGGCCTAGACGGGACAGGAAGGGGAAGGAGAAGACCAGCAGGTTTTGACCGAGGCACCTTACCTCGGCGCATACTTCACACTCCTTAGAAACAAAATCCCGGACTTCCTGATCGATACGAGGCCACCAGAACCGGCGTCGTATAAACTCTAACGTCTGACGTGAACCAGGATGAGCCACAAACGCGACAGTGTCCCCAGTCTAAAACCATACCCCTCACGGCAGTGGGAACATAAAGACAGTTAGGGGGGGACCTCCTCCGGGGTCGGGTTCGTTCGCGGCGCCCGTTTAACCGGCTTCAATCTCCCATTGAACCGGGCGACAATTATCTCGGGAGGGAGAACGGTCTCAAGAGGGGCGGCTCGGTCGTAGGTTCCCATTGTCTTGACAACGCATCGGGCTTAGTGTTTTTGAACCTGGGACGGTGCGACAAAGTAAAAATCGAACAGGCGAAGAATAACGCCCACCGGGCTTGTCTGGAGTTTAAACGCTTAGCTTGTTGCAGGTGCGCGAGATTTTTGTGGTCCGTCCAGACAACAAAGGGAGGGTTTAGAGGGCGGCGGCGACTTCTTACGCTCGCGTAACCTATTATCCATTTGGACCGTAAGATCGATCAGGTCATCTAATTCGGATGGGGGGTTCTTTAAAGGACAACTCATCTTTGAGCTCGTCATTGAGTCCTTCTAGATAGATGGCTCCTAGAGCCTCCACTCCCCAATTACACTCAGCCGCCAGGGTACAAAAGCTCAGTGAATATTCTGCTACTGACTGGCGACCCTGGCGAATGCGTAGTAATCTCACACCTAGCACCCCTCCGGTGGTAGGGTGAAAAAAAACCTGACGCATAGCATTAGAGAAACGATCAAATGAAGCACAAATCTCTGGATGATTTTCCCACACTGGTGTAGCCCAGCGCAACGCTTTGCCGAGCAAGGTCATAGCATACGCTACTTTGGATCTCTCTGAGGGAAACCGAGAGGGTTGTTGCTCGAATATAAGCGAGCATTGCAATAGGAATCCTCTACACTCGTCCGCCTCACCGTTAAAGCGGGCCGGGGCCGGCAGATAAGGTTCAGACACAGCAGGCGGCGACGGAGGACTAGGAGGCGTACTGACCGGGTTGGTGGTCTGGGCGCCCGGCAGAGACGGCTTGGAGCTGCCCTAAGATTTGCTGCAGGGTTTGCTCATGCCTGCCTACTGCCTGCCCTTGTAAAGTCAGGGTGTTTTTTAGTTCCACAAAGGCTTGAGCTATTGCTGGATCCATGTTAGGCTGGATTGTTCTGTAAGGGTGAGCCAATCCAGAGGAATGGCCACCCGGGGTTTTTGGGTCGGATACAGGCGCAATAACAAAAGCAATGAACTAAGGCCTCCGCCAAAAATAGTGCGGGAAAAGCTGAGAAATAAAAATGGTAAAACAAAAAGAAAATAGCAAACAAAATGCACGGAGCAAAACTCAACGTGACGGTAAGTAAAAATGAAACTCAAAAGCTCACGGACAAAGTCTACGTGTGAAACAGGTAAGTAACAAACGGAATGCAATCTTTATGAAAATAATAAATGATAGGAAGTAAGTAGTGAAAGGAAAACTTGAGATAGGCCAGGAATGGCGCATGAGTAACAACTCGAAATAGAAAAGGCATAGGTGAAGTAACACCTGAGAGCGAGGCTTGACTGAGTGCAAGAAGACACAACAATCCAGCAGTGAGATGCTGCCACCGTCTCCCCTAAGTACTAGGGAGAACAGGTGCAACACCTCACTGCTGATTACGAGGAATGCGAGGAATGCGTGCTCGCAAACTCCCTCTAGTGGAGACAGAGGGAGTCGCACTGGGACCAGCCCTGACAAATAAAGTGTGAAATTGTCTTGCATTGCCTTGTGTGGTAGTATTTTTAATAGGAATTATTTTTAAAAGGAAATTGACTTTTTAAAAGGACATAAATCTTTATCTTAATATTCATTAAAACTCTGTAGTGTCTCCACACTTTACTGTTTCCATTCCAGATTATATTGACAGAAATCTCACCTGAGAATCTCCAGTTTACAGTGTGAACTCTTCAGTCCAGCACAGAGCTGCTCACTCCTGAATCTTGTAGGTCATTATTATTAATCTCCAGCTCTCTCAGTGAGGAGTTTTCTGATTGTAGAACTGATGTGAGAGATTTGCAAGACTCCTTAGTGAGACCACAGCCAGACAGTCTGTAAAGGAGGAGAAAATACAGCACAAAATGCAGATCAATCAGATGATGCTGGATTCCAGAATCTGAACAGCTGATAAATAATCCACTGTGTCTTTCATCTAGCATGTTTGAGGAGAGGGAACCAGGTATACTCACTCGTCAGCTCAGGTGAACTGTAACTGTGATGCCTTTAATTTTCTTAGCCATGTGTGCTTTGCTTGTGGTGTTGTTCAGCATGGCTGCCCTGACTGAGATGTGCAGATAAGAACTCTCTGGAGACTCACTAGTCTGAAGTCGTCTCTTGCAGTCCACAACTGCAACCGGCGTGCTAATGTAGGTCATTCACAGTGCATATATATATATATGAAATATATATATATATATGCACTGAGAATATTATATATATATATATATATATATATATATATATATATATATATATATATATATATATATATATATATATATATATATATATATATATAAATAACCCCAGTCAGTAAGTTGTGTCAGTATCTTGTGAAATTGTTCTTTAATGTAGAGTCTTTCTACCCTTTTCTCTTTAATGTACGGTCTCTTTACTCTTCTCCCTCTCTAATGTTCTCTCTTTGATGTAGGATCTATATACCCTTCTCTCTCTAATGTTCTCTCTCTCTTTATTGTGGGGTTTCTCTACCCTTCTCTCTCGCTCTCAATCTCTTTTTCATTTATCATTTATCTTCTGACTCAAGAGCATCCAGTGCTACATCCACTGTTAATCTCTAAATGAAAATACTCACATGGCTTTTCTGGATGCTTTGACCACTGGCAGCAGTCTCAGTAGAAATTCCTCTGATGGGTCATATTTCCTCAGGTCAAACTCATCCAGTTCCTCTTCGAAGATCATCAACACAAACACCAGAGTTGACCACTGAGCAGGAGACAGCCTGGCTCTACGCAGACGAGTGTCATTGTAGCAAGGTTGACCGAGGCAGCAATAGCAGAAAGATCACGAAGACAGACTTCCAAGAAGCAGCGTCCAGAGCAGCATTTATTTAAACTTTTTTCTTTTTTTTTTCCATTTTAGAGATGCAAATAATTACAGTGCATAATTGGAAATAACAAACAAAAACAAAACTGTACAAAACAGAAAAGAAAGTTGCCTTAATAGGCCAGCTAGAGCACCAAACTATTTCCCTGGGCCTAGCCAGCTCCAGTGCATCTTGCTTCTACCAGCTCCTAGGGAAAAATGTTCCCCCCCCTCCTCTCTCTCCTAGGCCCTATGAGCCTCCTCCTATAAAGCCTTGCCCCTCCTTAGGGTCAATCCATCTAAATAAACTCAATTAACTGAGTTTTCAAATATATAATTGTTTCTAAGTCTATAAACCCAAGTCCTATCAATACTAACACACAGTATAAACATTAAAGCATACAAAAATAATAATTTATCTAGCAAAGACTTGGAAGAAACACCCAACGCAACACTATAATAACCCCCTGCCCCAGCTCAAAGAATTGTATGTCCCACTCCAAAGGCGGGAAACTTCTCTATTACTGGGCTGACTGGTTCAGTTGCCTCTGTTTTTGGAGAGTCCACTTGCTGCTACAAGTAAGTATTTTTATTGCTAGATTCCTAGGGTGAATTAAATAAATGCAAATTTATGTATCTTTTCATGTGTTATGTGTTATTTTACTATCATGTGTTATGTTACCGAGCAGGAAAAATACCCTTTCAATTATACAAATACAACAACAAACACTTACCAAACACAAACACAGGCATTGCAAACAGGAAGAGAATTTAACAGAAAAGATGTTTTTGCCGGCAAGTCTGTATTCTATTCCCCATTTACACTCCTGAATTTCCTGACAGTCACCTCCTCTGCTCAGGTATCTTTGGACTTCCTGTACTAGAGAATGATCATTCAGTTCATTCAGACAGTGGAATAGATTGATGGATTTCTCTGGAGAGGGATTCTCCCCGATCTTCTCCTTGATATACTTGACTGTTTCCTTTTTGCTGTGAGAGCTGCTTCCTGTCTGTGTCATTAGGCCTCGTAAGTGAGTCTGATTGGACTCCAGTGAGAGACCATGAAGGAAGCGGAGGAAAAGGTCCAGGTGTCCATTCTGACTCTCTAAGGCCTTGTCCACTGCACTTTTGAGGACATCAGACAATGTGTTTTTGACCAATCCAGGTTGTTGCTGTTCCAGCACATTGGTGTTGGTTGAGATGAAAGTAATAAACACATATAAAGCAGCAAGAAACTCCTGAACACTCAGATGTACAAAGCTGAACACCTTCCCCAGCTGTAGACCAAACTCCTCTCTGAAGATCTGAGTGCACAATCCTGAATACACTGACATTTCTCTGACATCAATGCCACTGTTTCTCAGGTCGTCCTCATAGAAGATCAGGTTGCCTTTACCCAGCTGTTGGAAAGCCAGTTTTCCCAGTGCCAAAACATGTTTTCTAGTTTGTTGAGGGTCAGTGTCACTTTTCTGATCATACTTTTGGTCCTTGTGTTTGATGTGAAAGATGTGTGAACATCTGAGTCAGTCTTGGGGATCTCTCCTCTCTCTGCTTCACCCAACATCCTCTCTAGAACAGTGGCTGCAATCCAACAGAAGACTGGAATGTGGCACATGATGTAGAGGCTTCTTGATGACTTCATGTGTGAGATGATTCTGTGGGCCAGACTCTGGTCACTGATTCTCTTCCTGAAGTACTCCTCTTTCTGAAGGCCACTGAACCCTCGTACCTCTGTTACCTGGTCAACACACTCAGTAGGGATCTGATTGGCTGCTGCTGGTCGAGAGGTTATCCAGAGGAGAGCAGAGGGAAGCAGATTCCCCTTGATGAGGTTTGTCAGCAGCACATCCACTGAGGTCGACTCTGTTACATCCCACAAGCTCTCATTGTTCTGGAAATCTAGAGGAAGACGACACTCATCCAGACCATCAAAGATGAACAGAATTTTGTAGTATGTATAGTGAGTTGGTTTTAATTCACGTGTTTCTGGAAAAAAGCAACGAAGAAGCTGCACCAGACTGAGCTTTTTCTCCTTCATCAAATTCAGCTCCCTAAAAGGAAGTGGAAATATGAAGAGAACATCCTGATTTACATTTCCTTCAGACCAGTCCAGTGTGAACTTCTGCACTGAGACTGTTTTACCAATTCCAGCCACTCCTTTAGTCAGCACAGTTCTGATGGCTTTGTCTTGTCCTGGTAAGGGTCTAAAGATGTCACTGCATTTGATGGGTGTATCCTGTGTTGCTGGTCTCCTGGATGCTGTCTCAATCTGTCTCACCTCATGTTCATTGTTGACCTCTCCACTCCCTCCCTCTGTGATGTAGAGCTCTGTGTAGATCTCATTCAGAAGTGCTGTGGTTCCATGCTGTGAGATTCCTTCATTAATATTCTTCAGTTTGGATTTGAGTTTTCTGTAGCAAGCAGGGAACAGTTCTGATAAAGAGGAAGACAACAGCACACATGTTAATGTCTTTAGGATCAATCATATCAGACTCATCACAGGAAATACAAGAAAATACATCATTATTAATAGATATTTAGTCCCCATAGATTGGCCATGATACATTCAGGAAATTGTACTGTAGTGCTAAAGTGCTGTAAGTGTTAAATTAGAGGCAGGTTAGAGAGTAACAATGTATCCTCAATACTTCAACATTCTACAGTCACATGACAACAGTGATACATGTAGGAGAGTCTTGAGTCTGCACCTGAGCAGACCACACTGAAGGGAGGTCAACTGAGGACAGACCAACACTGATTTAAGATCCTCATTGTGAACTGAGATTCACCAACAGTGTCGTCCCTTTGAAGTAATAAAGTGATGTTATGATGTCATGACCCAGAGCTCTTACTGGTCTCTAGTGTGTTAGCGAGGTCTGTCTGCTTCATGTTCTTCAGGACGTGCAGTGTGATCTTCAGTGCCCCCCTCTCTGACACTGCTCTGATCCTCCTCATCCTCCACCTGTCTCTCAGTGCATGCTGGGTAATCTGGATTCAGTAGATTCTTGAATCTCTTCAGCTCATTTTTCACCAGAGAGATGATTTTGTGCTCCAGCTCCTGAATAAACAGTATCAGTAAAACTACAGTGTTACAGAGAGATGATTATAACACAGGATAATCCATTAAACACAAGAGAGGGACTGGGTGGTCCTGTGGACATTTTGGTTTATAAAAGTACAAAAGTAATTTAAATTGTAAGCAGTTTTATAAAGCTATATAAATTCCACAGTTGTTTTATGATCTGTGATCTAACCGCACTCTAATGATGAGACCCTTCTCCCACTCAGACACACATACAGACACATAAACCAGTAAAACCAGTGATATTATGATCTGTGATCACATAAACACATATACAGACAGACACGTTATAGCAAACTAGGCACAGGCAGAGTAGTGGGCGAACACAAGTGTGGAGAGAATAATGTTTTATTTACTTCACTGGGGAGTTCCCTCATCGGGAGGGGAGCAAGGGGTGTGGCGGAACAATTCATATTTTGTCTTTCTGTCGTCAGATTCATTAATATGCATATAGGTATTGATCACACGTAGTATTAAGTAGACTAGAAATCACTTTATTACAATATATTAAACATATGTGGCCTAGGAGTTGTTGATCACTGTATGCTTTGTGGGCCTGCAGGCTCTCTCTCTCTCTCTCTCTCTCTCTCTCTCTCTACCTTTTCTCAGTAGTAAATTGTGTGACACTCCTCGTGAGTGAAGGCAGACAATACTGAAGGTCTCGGGCCTGCAGATAAGGATGGGCTGCGTCAGAAGAGCAGCGTATCTGGCGGGCCTGGCGCCTGCGGAACGGAGGAACAGGGAGGCCTTGGTTTGGGAACTCTGGCAGGGGACGGGTGATGGGGTGATACCTCCCCCCATCACCTCATCTCACATGGGCCACCTATGAGGCCTAGCATGCTTAACTCGTGTCACGGAAGTTTGATGCAATCATGTAGCCGGAAGTATTATGTAAACATGTAGCAAAATAGTATAATAACCCCGGTTTGTGAGAGGGGGGCAGCTCTCTCTTGCAGACGCTCTTGAGTGTATGTAACGGAGATCTCTGGATATATCCATTTTCTATTTTTTCTATCTTCTCTATCTTTGTCTATAATAAACCTTGTACTTTACTTTGACACCATACCCAAATGTGTTTGACTGTTCTTGCTCACCATTAAGGTTCAAATTTCCACAACAAGAGACAGGTAACCTACCCCTATAACACATAACCTACCCCTATAACACATAACCTACCCCTATAACACAAAACCTACCCCTATAACACATAACCTACCCCTATAACACATAACCTACCCCTATAACACATAACCTACCCCTATAACACATAACACATAGCCTACCCCTATGACACATAACCTACCCCTATAACACATAACCTACCCCTATAACACATAATCTACCCCTATAATACATAACCTACCCTTATAACACATAACCTACCCCTATAACACATAATCTACCCCTATAACACATAACCTACCCTTATAACACATAACCTACCCCTATAACACATAACCTACCCCTATAACACATAACCTACCCCTATAACACGTAACCTACCCCTATAACACATAACCTACCCCTATAACACACAACCTACCGCTATAACACACAACCTACCGCTATAACACATAACCTACCCCTATAACACATAACCTACCCCTATAATACATAACCTACCCCTATGACATGTAACCTACCACTATAACACGTTAACCTACCCCTATAACACATAACCTACCCCTATAACACATAGCCTACCCCTATAACACATCGCCTACCCCTATGACACATAACCTACCCTTATAAAACATAACCTACCCCTATGACACGTAACCTACCCCTATAACACATAACCTACCCTGTAACACATAACCTACCCCTATAACACATAACCTACCCCTATGACACATAACCTACCCCTATGACACATAACCTACCCCTATGACACATAATCTACCCCTAGACAGGGAAACACGCTGACATGAACAACGGGGCATGACAATAAACTGACTAAATAGACTAAATAACAAAGACATAGACTAAGGTAAGCACTCAGAACAAGGGTTAAACAGGAAACAGGATCAAATAAACTAAGAAACACAGAAACTAAGGGAGAGCAAGACTGAAAACAACAAACACGAAAACCAGAACAGCTGCAGGACACTCGGGGTGCAGGACGGAATGAACTCAACAAGATGGAGGAGAGCAGCAAGAAAACCACACAGAACACAGAGAAAACCCAAACCAGAACACAGAGACCACAGGATCTCTGGGAGTACTGGGAAATCACAGAGCCACAGGAGTATAACAATGATCGACAAAGACCAGGGTGAACCGAGGGGTTTAAATACACAGCTACATGAAGACAGGAACGAGACACAGGTGAGACACATGACTGAACCCAGGGGTTTAAATACACAGCTACATGAGGACAGAAACGAGACACAGGTGAGACACATGACTGAACCCAGGGGTTTAAATACACAGCTACATGAGGACAGAAACGAGACACAGGTGAGACACATGACTGAACCCAGGGGTTTAAATACACAGCTACATGAGGACAGGAACGGGACACAGGTGAGTGAACCGAGGGGCTGAACTGAGTTGGGCAAAAGGTCAACAGAACACGGGGAATGGAATAACACAGAAGAAAGGGAAAGCTGAGGATGTGATTGACAGCGGAGGCGGGGCTATACGTTACACACACACACACCTTGAATACTGACTCCAGTTTGTCTTTAGAAATATTTACAGGTTTCCTTTGGACACTGTGGGCAAACAGAACAATTACTTTAAAGACAAATCTACATTTTATACACATAAATGCATGTTACATTAATGAACACATTACACTTATGAACATGTTACATTCATGCTTCTACATGATGATGATGTGATACATGTGGAATAACATTTACATTTACATTTACATTTACGGCATTTAGCAGACGCCCTTATCCAGAGCGACTTACAAAAAGTGCTTCATTGTTTTACTCAGTTAGTTAGTTAGGCTAAAATCAGGAAGAAACTTTAAGCAAAGATATTATTAGATACAGTCAGTATGGACGCCTAGATATACTCAAATATATACTGAGAAAACCCTACTTAACAGATAAAAGCAAGAAAAGTCATTACAGTCACAAATATTTAATACATGCTAGTGTAGTAAAATTTAATTTAAGTGCTCTTGAAACAGATGTGTCTTCAGTCTTCGCTTAAAAACAGCAAGAGACTCTGCCATTCGGACACTCAGTGGAAGTTCGTTCCACCACTGAGGTGCCAGAACTGAAAAAAGTCTGGATGCATGTTTTCCGCATGTCCTGAGAGATGGTGGGTCAAGCCGAGCTGTGCTTGAAGCTCGAAGAGCTCTGGGTACAGATCGGGATTTGACCATTGCCACCATGTATGGAGGTGCTGGTCCATTCTTAGCCTTGTAGGCCAGCATCAGGGTTTTATATCTGATGCGGGCAGCTACAGGAAGCCAGTGAAGAGAGCGCAGCAGAGGAGTAACATGGCTGAACTTAGGAACATTGAAGACAAGTCGAGCCGCCGAGTTCTGGATCAGTTGCAAGGGCCTGATGGTACGCATAGGAAGACCAGCCAGGAGTGAGTTGCAGTAGTCAAGTCTTGAAATGACAAGAGACTGAACAAGCACTTGAGTAGCCTCGCTAGACAGAAAAGGTCGAATTCTCCGAATGTTGTAAAGGAGAAATCTGCATGACCGAGTCAGGTTTGCAACATGGGTTGAGAACGATAACTGGTCATCCACAACTACACCAAGACTTCGAGCTTCAGCAGATGTGGTGACCAGCGAGTTCTCAAAAGAGATGGAAAGATCCTGGCGAGGACTTGAAGTTCCAGGGATGAACAGTAATTCAGTCTTGCTGGGGTTCAGCTTCAAGTGATGAGCCGACATCCAAGATGAGATATCAGCAAGACAAGCCGAGATCCGAGATGAAACCTGTGTGTCAGAAGGTGGAAAGGAAAGGACAAGTTGAGTGTCATCAGCATAACAGTGATAGGAAAATCCATGGGAGAATATTACATCACCAAGAGAACGAGTGTAAAGAGAGAAGAGCAGAGGACCGAGCACTGAGCCTTGTGGGACACCCGTGGTGAGCCTGGAAGGAGCAGATGTGGCCCCCTGCCAAGATACTTGGTAAGATCTCCCATCTAGATAAGACTTAAACCACTGCCAGACAGTGCCAGTGATTCCAAGTCTTCTGAGGACAGACAGGAGGATCTGGTGGTCAACTGTGTCGAAGGCTGCAGAGAGGTCAAGCAGAATTAGGACCGAAGACAGTTTGGCAGATCTAGCAGCATGCAGCTTCTCTGTAACTGCGATGAGAGCAGTTTCAGTAGAGTGCGCCGGTTTGAAGCCAGACTGGTTCGGGTCCTGTAGGTTGTTCAGAGAAAGAAATAGAGACAGTTGGTTATAAACAGAACGCTCCAAGACCTTAGATAGGAAAGAAAGAAGAGATACAGGTCTGTAATTGCTGATGTCAGAACAGTCCAGAGTAGGCTTCTTCAAGATGGGGATCACTCTTGCAGTCTTGAAGATAGCTGGTACATGGCCTGTTGACAAGGAGCTGTTGATGACATGAGTGATGAAAGGTAGAAGGTCAGGTGCTATTGTCTGAAATAGCGTGGATGGAATCGGGTCCAGTGGACAGGTAGTAGGATTGTTGGATGAGACCAACTGTATGATGTCATCTGTGGAAAGAGGAGAAAAGCAAGACAGGGAATGAGGTGGAGGGTGGTGTTCAGTAGGAAGGATATTGGTAGAGAAAAAGGATCTGCGAATCTTATCAACCTTCTCCTCAAAGAAGGTGACAAAATCCTCAGGGGAGAGAGTAGAGGGTGGTGGGGGAGTGGGAGGGTTTAAAAGAGAGGAGAAAATGTTGAAGAGCTTGCGTGGATCAGAGGCTGATGCTTCCAGCTTCTCCTTGAAGAAGGAAGATTTCGCCGCTGTTATTTCTGTTGAGAACCTTGAGAGAAGAGACTGGTAGGAGTGGAGATCTGAATCATCTTGAGATTTTCTCCACTTTCTTTCCGCCAGTCTCAGTACTCTTCTGTTGTCTCGGAGAACATCTGTCAGCCAAGGAGTTGACAGAGAGGATCTTGCCCTGGAAGAGAGAGGACAGAGATGGTCGACAGAAGAGGAGTTGGATGAAAGGAATGTGTTTGTGGCAGTTTCCAGAGGGAGGGAAGAAAATGATTCAGGATGTGGAAGAGAGGAGACAATAGTAGAGACCAGACAAGAGGAGGAGACTGAGCGAAAGTTGCGGTAGGTGGTAGAAGAAGCTGACGTGGAGGTGTGTGCAGAAGAAGCAGGAAGGGAGAGTGAAAAGGACAAGAAATGATGATCAGAAAAGTCAAGAGGAGTTACTGTCAGATCCAACACTGGGGCAGGTCTACTGAAGATCAGGTCCAGTGTGTTTCCTGCTCTGTGTGTTGGAGTTGACTGGTTGAAAGCAAGATCGAATGATGACAGCAGTGGAAGAAGACAGGACAAATGTAGTCTCTCTGTTGGAAGGTTGAAGTCCCCTAGAAGAACAAGTGATGACTCTAAGGGAGAGCACTCAGAAGAATGTCCAACTCATCTATGAAGTTTCCCAGTGGACCTGGAGGGCGATAGAGAACAATGATGTGAAGTTTAGTGGGGAAAGACACCGTGATAGCATGGAATTCAAAGGAAGAAATGTTAAGATAAGAAAATGAGAGTACAGAGAAGCGCCATGAGCGAGAGAGAAGCAAACCTGTGCCACCACCCCTGCCGTTCTGCCGTGGAGAATGGGAGAAGGCAAAGGAGGTAGAGAGAGCAGCTGGAGTTGCAGAGTTCTCTGGAATGATCCATGTCTCTGTCAGAGCCAGGAAGTCGAGTGACTTAGCAGATGCGAAGGCTGAGATAAAGTCTGCCTTCTGAACTGCAGAGTGGAAATTCCAGAGTCCCCCTGCTACCTTCACCTTTGGTACAGATGAACAAGGTGGGTAGATGAGGTTACTGGAGTTGCGGTTTCTTCTCTGGCATCTCCATCTTCTGGTGTTGTTCAAGGTGAGCACAGGGATGGAAAAGCACATTCTGTGTATCCTAATAAAATCTAGTCTACTGCTGGCCGAGGAGATACTAACCGCTACAAACGTGTCCGTTTGTAGCGGAATGCCGACTTAATTTATCTAGAATTACAGGCTCCACCCCTGTTATTGACACTTCAATTAGACCGAAACCACACCTGAATCAACTGAAACCACTGAAATAGACTGAAACCACACCTGAATCAACTAATGAACAAGCAAGATATCTAGACTAACCAAACAGCCAAGAGATCTATCAATATCTAGTTAATAGTATATTCAAGACAAGCCTACCTTAGAAGCAGAGAATCTACCCAAGTAACAAATGCAAGCACACTGATTACTGTGTGAATGCCGACTTAATTTATCTAGAATTACAGGCTCCACCCCTGTTATTGACACTTCAATTAGACCGAAACCACACCTGAATCAACTGAAACCACTGAAATAGACTGAAACCACACCTGAATCAACTAATGAACAAGCAAGATATCTAGACTAACCAAACAGCCAAGAGATCTATCAATATCTAGTTAATAGTATATTCAAGACAAGCCTACCTTAGAAGCAGAGAATCTACCCAAGTAACAAATGCAAGCACACACCATAGAAGCAGAGAATCTACCCTGTTATTGAAGTAACAAATGCAAGCACCCAACACACTTGAACATGTCACGGTTCACTGGGCTCCCAGACTGAGGGACACTGAACCCAAATGCTGTAGTGACAGTAGAACAAACACAGAGAACCTGCACCTGACTTTAACTCTGGTGATGAAGAATAATGTTTATGTGAATGGGGCCTCACCAGATACTTTATTACAAACACCTTGTACCTGTAAACACTGGACACTTTATTACAAACACCTTGTACCTGTACACACTGGACACTTTATTAGAAACACCTTGTACCTGTACACACTGGACACTTTATTACAAACACCTTGTACCTGTACACACTGGACACTTTGTTAGAAACACCTTGTACCTACACACACTGGACACTTTATTAGAAACACCTTGTACCTGTAAACACTGGACACTTTATTAGAAACACCTTGTACCTGTAAACACTGGACACTTTATTAAGTCCCTAACTTATCTTGTAGTTTACTCTTTTGACACTAGAGGGGGCTGATGACACAGTTGTTCATCCTCCCTCTACCCCCTTCATCACTGGTCAGTTTTCATTTCGCCATTTTGTCATGTCGCAGTACGACTCCCAGATCGTTTCGTACAGATTCAGACTGGATTGCGTCCTTTATCGTTGGAATATTAAAACATATTTTGTACATTATGTAACATTTTATCATTTCTCGCGTAAATAAACTCACCGTCGTATGCACAGACTTATATGGCGATTTTTACTTGAAGTTTACTTTCGGTTTTGACATCGACGCACCCAAATGGGAGAAGACAAAACCGTTAGTATGTTCAGCGATAAAGTGACGACGCTGAAGTTGGTTACTTATTCGCAGCTCCTTATTCGGCGGCTGAAGTTGGTTCCTTAATCATAAAGGGTGTGTTCACGATGCGTGTTTGCTGCTCACTTTGTTTAAAAGAGAGATTAGCGAGCATAGGATCGTACATTTAAGAGGTTATTGTTTCCCATACTGATTTTGTGAATGTAGAAAAAGTATTAAAATATAATGAAAGCATTCCTTTTGCAAAATGGTTTCTTGTCATCCCAATTGTATGCAATTTGGACATAATTGATTTCGTCAGCATTTCTAACGTAAGAAAAACATATTCTTATGAACATAATCTTAGATTTGAAAACTAAAAACACAGAAATGCTGTTCTAGAACACAAATGAATTGTAAGAAGAAACACCAGCACTCATGGCACATTGAGCAGTGGGCCAGGTGGATGGATTTAAAGGGGCAATTTCAGAGGCTTATTGAAGGTCTTATTGATGGTGGGCCAGAGAAATAACAAATGCATCATAATGAACAGGTTGCTCCCTATGAGAGGAACCTGATTTTAGCCTGGCCCAACATCATTTTATACCTCAAATCTAACTGGAAACATGGCATATTGAGTAGGAAAGCGCACAGGTCAAATGGTTCAGAGGGGCAGTTTCAGAGGCATGCTGTATGCCTCTAAGGCGTCGGGCCAGACAAATAACACATGCATAATACATAACACGTTACTATCTGTAAAAGAAACCTGATTTTAGCCTGGCCCAACATAATTTTAGCCCTCAAATCTAACGGGAAACATGACACATGCAGTGGTGCGCACAGGTCAAATGATTCAGAGGGGCAATTTCAGAGGCCCACTGTATGCTTCTACGGTCTCAGGCCAGACAAAGAACATATGCATAATACATAACTGGTTCCTATCTGTAAGAGAAACCTGATTCTATCCTGGCCCAACATCATTTTAGCCCTCAGATCTATCTGGAAACATGGCACATGCAGTGGAACGCACAGGTCAAATGATTCAGATGGTCAATTTCTGAGGCTTACTGTATGCCTCTAAGGTTTCAGGCCAGGCAAATAACACATGCATCATACATAACACGTTACTATCTGTAAGAGAAACATGATTTTAGCCTGGCCCAACATCATTTTATGCCTCAAATCTACCTGGCAATATTGCTTATTGATTAGATGCGCACAGATGAAATGGTTCAGGAGGTCAATTTCAGAGGCTTGGTGCATGCCTCTACGGTCTCGGGCCAGGCAAAACTCATTTGCATTGTACATAACAGGTTCCTATGTATGAGAGAAACCTTGTTTGGCCTGGCCCCACATCATTTTAGACCTCAGATCTATTTGGAAATATAGCACATGCAGTAGTGGATACAGGTCAAATGATTCAGATGGGCAAATTCTGAGGCTTGCTGTATGCCTCTAAGGTCTCGGGCCAGGCAAAACTCCAATGCATCATACATAACAGGTTCCTGTATGTAAGAGACACCTGATTTTAGCCTGGCCCAACATCATTTTATGCCTCAAATCTAACTGGAAACATGGCATATTGAGTAAAGCGCACAGGTGAAATGGTTCATAGTGGCAATTTCAGAGGCTTGCTGCATGCCTCTAAGGTGTCGGGCCAGACAAATAGCACATGCATCATACAGAACATGTTACTATCTGTAAGAGAATCCTGATTTTGGCCTGGCCCGACATCATTTTAGCCCTCAGATCTAACTGCAAACATGGCACATACAGTGGTGCGCACAGGTCAAATGATTTAGAGGGCCAATTTCAGACTCTTGCTGTATGCCTCTAAGGTCTCGGGCCAGGCAAAACTCAAATGCATCATACATAACAGGTTCCAATATGTAGGATAAACCTGATTTTGGCCCAGCCCAACATCATTTTATGCCTCAAATCTAAATGTAAATATGGTTTATTGAGTAGATGTGCACAGATTAAATGGTTCAGGTCGATTTCAGAGGCTTGTTGTATGGCTCTACGGTCTCGGGCCAGGCAAAACTATGCATCATAAAGAAGAGCTTCCTCTCTTTAAGAAAAACTGGATTTCAACCTGGCCCAACATCATTTTAAACCTCAAATGTAACTGGTAACATGGCACGTTCAGCAGTGGAGCAGAGAAGTAAGTTACGTCAAGCCACATTGTCAATTGTGATTTTCACCCCAATTGAAATTTGTCCTCCGCATTTACCCATCTGTGCAGTCAGAACACACACACACTAGTGATAACTAGGGGCTGTGGTGCACACGTGCCCAGAGCGATGGGCAGCCCTAGCCCGGCGCCCGGGGAGCAGTTGGGGTTAGGTGCCTTGCTCAAGGGCACCTCAGTCATGGCCTCAGGCCTGGGAATCCAACCCGGTCTCATAGGGAATGCGTATGAAATCGTACGCAAAACTAAACACTGGAATGCGTACTCATGCATACGCAGAGAGCTGCGTACAAATGTTATGCCGCTATCAAATACATGTAAATACTCGCCGATTCCCGACAAAAACGATCCCTAGGCTATATGTAGGTGTCCAAACTGATCGTAGTATCTACTCTGCACAGTATATTAAAGCAAACGCTAAAAAAAAGATTAGAAATTTGACGTTTTGCGAGTTGAGAGAGAGAGAGAGAGAGAGAGAGAGAGATAGACAGAGAGAGATGCACTTCCTGAGCGAATGCCAAGAATACAGTGGGATTCGGTCAGAATTATTCACTAAAAAGACTAATAATCGCTTTATTAATTTATTTTTAATGCATTTTTTTCTTATTGTTATTTTCTATTAGTGCTTTTTATGTTTAGGTTTGTTCTTAACAAACTGCTGCTTTGTCAAAACAATTGTTGAAATTGTTCGTGCCAATAAAGCAATCTTGAAGTGAATTGAGAGAGAGAGAGAGAGAGAGAGAGAGATGTTTCATAGTTTAGGGATTGTTAGGTTTGTCTTTGGCTACTTTTTTCTTTGTGGAAACAAACGTAATTTTCACCTAAACGTATTTCTTCTTTTATTGTCTGTTTCTGGTTCTTCTCAGGTTCTGATACGCCTAAATGAACTGATTAGTTGGTTATTTTGGTTATTTGGTTATTAGTTGGGGCTGGTTATTTTGACTTCGTAGTTATTTCGTATCTGGTCTGTATGTAAGTGTTCGTATCGCGTAGTTTTGTTTGCTCGGCCTTGTTCTTTCGTGTTTCTTCTGTATTTCTGTTCCTGCCTGTTTGTTCTAGTTTAAGTATGTCTGAGCGCCCCCAGGAAGTGGATTTACCAACGTCGTAGGGTCGTGAAATTTCATAGGGGAGGTGTGAGAGGGCACTGGAACAACATACTGTAAGCCCGAGTCCAAAAGTGGAGTGGAATTTGTGCGGAATTTGCACACGTCCTACTGCATCCCAATTCCAATTTATCCGACGTATTGCTCATAGACGGTTCGTGGACAAAAGTCCTTTTTCTCCAGTCCATCCAAAATATTTTTCAGGAATATTTTTTCTGATTTATTCACAAGGCTCTGGAAGGGCCTAGCCACGCTGTTTTTGGATATGTGGTCGAGGGCACTGGGACGAGCCAGCATTGGAAGCCCCGACGCGTCAAAGCACCTCCCTGAGCCCTGATTGGCCGCATCCCACTCCCAATTTATTCCCATTCATTTTTGGCGGACAGATGGCGTATCCGCGTTCTCGCCCACTTCCCGTTCCCGCCCACTTAGGGGGTGGGGCTCCAATATGTCATTCATGGGCCCTCAGACAACCCACATATACAATTTCATGACCCTACATGCTTCAGAAGCCTCACACCAACCCTAACCCTAACCCTAGGCCTCACCTATTCAAACGCATGGGAGACACATGGCATGGGAGGGTACGGCCCAAACCCTTGACGTAGCTGCACCCCCTTCTAGAATCCCTTTCTATACCTGCTCGAGATGTAAAATCTAAATTTTCAGCCTCCTAGCTCGAACGGGCTCGGCGTGGCGACCTTTTTAAAATTTGGGGTCATGGGGGCTGCCATCTTGGAAATTCCAGACATGGTGTGCCAGTGCGGCCAAACGGCTGGACGTAGCCGCACGCCGTTAGACATGTTCCATGTGGACACCCCACTGATGAACCAAACCGAAGCACAGACCCCTAGGTGGTACGGTTTGAGCGTGGCATGCCTTTGGGCCTACTCCATTCATTTTAATAGGAGCGACACAGAGACACGCACGTGGCCCCTGAGGGTCTAAAACTGCACGTAGCTTCACGTGCTTATAGAAGGTCCTTCTACCCCACCCCTGATGAACATTCTGTGAGCACGGACCCCTAGGTCATACGGTTTGGGCGTGGCTCACTTTTTTTACAAGCATACATTTGGGACCATACGTGTTGGGCTGGTGAGGGGCCAAAATTTTGCATAGGAGGAGGTCGTGGCGACCTTTTCTCTGTGTTGGTCTGATGCAGGATCCCAAGTTTGAAGTCCGTAGCTCACATGTTCCATTGGCCACTGATGCAGCCCACATTGCTGTGTAGGCCTAAAGGTCAAACACCCATGCGCCTGGCCTGAACGATGAACATTCTGTGAGCACGGACCCCTAGGTCATACGGTTTCGTGGCTCACTTTTTACAAGCATACATTTGGGGCCGGTGAGGGGCCAAAATTTTTCTCTCTCTGTGTTGGTCTGATGCAGGATCCCAAGTTTGAAGTCCGTAGCTCAAAGCGTTGGCGTATGGCAGCCCTCAACGTATTGCTGTGTAGGCATAAAGGTCAAACACCCATGTGCCTGGCCTGGGCCCCATATTATTTACATGTGCATCCAAGGATTTGCGCCACGAGCCGGTACCTCAAAGCGTTGGCCCGTAGCGCCACCAACCATTGGGCGCTTGCATTACATTGCATGCATTTGAAACTTGACAATTTCGCCACGCCATATTGGACCATATTGGACAATGGGGGCGCTCACTTTCACTTCAATGCATTTGCTTTCATAAATGAGGCTGTATGAAATGTAGTGCACTAACTTAGACCCTCCCTTAAACAATCTTTGCTTGAAAACCTTGATATCGATGGTCGCAATCGCTCAAATTGGATAGCAACCTTACCAATGCGAGCAGAACTTCACAGTAAGAGTCTTTGTCTGAGCACATTCCTGTTAACTAAATACATACATATGTTGGGATGTTTCCATACGTGGTCTATTATGAGTGAATTCCTGTTACAAGTGAGGTTAAAAAAAACGAACAAGGATGACTAAAAGTAAATTCCTTTGTTAAATTGGCAACCCTGCACATCACGTCTGAAGCTGTATAATCCATCATTATTTAAGTGTAACGCCGGGAGCGACGGTGGATTGTTTGTCGCACACAAATGCTGAGGAGAGCGAGATTTATTAAAGGGCAATCCAAATTCAGAGTCATACAAACAGGCGAGGGTCATGTCAGTGAGGGAATCAGAACACGAAATATAACCAATACGTAAAGACATACTTAAACTAGAACAAACAGGCAGGAACAGAAATACAGAAGAAACACGAAAGAACAAGGCCGAGCAAACAAAACTACGCGATACGAACACTTACATACAGATACGGAGACCAGATACGAAATAACTACGAAGTCAAAATAACCAGCCCCAACTAATAACCAAATAACCAAAATAACCAACTAATCAGTTCATTTAGGCGTATCAGAACCTGAGAAGAACCAGAAACAGACAATAAAAAGAAGAAATACGTTTAGGTGAAAATTACGTTTGTTTCCACAAAGAAAAAAGTAGCCAAAGACAAACCTAACAATCCCTAAACTATGAAACATATCTCTCTCTCTCTCTCTCTCTCTCTCTCTCTCTCTCTCTCAATTCACTTCAAGATTGCTTTATTGGCACAAACAATTTCAACAATTGTTTTGACAAAGCAGCAGTTTGTTAAGAACAAATCTAAACATAAAAAGCACTAATAGAAAATAACAATAAGAAAAAAAATGCATTAAAAATAAATTAATAAAGCGATTATTAGTCTTTTTTAGTGAATAATTCTGACCGAATCCCACTGTATTCTTGGCATTCGCTCAGGAAGTGCATCTCTCTCTGTCTATCTCTCTCTCTCAACACGTCAAATTTCTAATCTTTTTTAGCGTTTGCTTTAATATACTGTGCAGAGTAGATACTACGATCAGTTTGGACACCTACATATAGCCTAGGGATCGTTTTTGTCGGGAATCGGCGAGTATTTACATGTATTTGATAGCGGCGTAACATTTGTACGCAGCTCTCTGCGTATGCATGAGTACGCATTCCAGTGTTTAGTTTTGCGTACGATTTCATACACATTCCCTATGAGACCGGGTTGGGGAATCGAACCCACGACCCTCCGGTCACAAGACTGGTTCCCTAACCACCAGACCATTGGTATCAAATGTTGAATATTTTGGTTTATAACGGTATAATATGATACAATATGAATTTCCTTACAACAAGGGGGTTGTTGCCGTTGTCTTGGCTAGGACACTCCTGAAAACGAGATTGTAAATCTCAGAGAGATTACTGAAGTACACACATTATTCTCAGTCGTGAAGTACACACATTATTCTCAGTAGTGAAATACACACACATTGTTTGCACAACTGATGGAAGACCTCTGTTTGAAAGATCCAGTTTCTGTGGAGACTTTGTGGACTATTCTTGAATAGCATGGCACATGGCACGTTCAGCAGTGGAGCAGAGAAGTAAGTTAAGTCAAGCCCAAAGTCCTCCACATTTACCCATCTGTGCAGTCAGAACACACACACACACACACACTAGTGATAACTAGGGGGCTGTGGTGCACACAGCGGTGGGCAGCCCTAGCCCGGCGCCCGGGGAGCAGTTGGGGTTAGGTGCCTTCCTCACGGGCACCTCAGTCATGGCCTCAGGCCTGGGAATCGAACCCACGACCCTCCGGTCACAAGACTGGTTCCCTAACCACCAGACAATGACTGCCCCAAAATGGGCAATTTCACAGGCATTTGTTCTGATTTTCGTCGATTTGTGTACTTTGCATTAAAGTCAATGTGATTTTGGTATCAAATGTTGAATATTTTGGTTTATAACGGTATAATATGATACAATATGAATTTCCTTACAACAAGGGGGATGTTGCCGTTGTCTTGGCTAGGACACTCCTGAAAACGAGATTGTAAATCTCAGAGAGATTACTGAAGTACACACATTATTCTCAGTAGTGAAGTACACACATTATTCTCAGTAGTGAAATACACACACGTTGTTTGCACAACTGATGGAAGACCTCTGTTTGAAAGATCCAGTTTCTGTGGAGACTTTGTGGACTATTCTTGAATTGTTTTTGTATTTGTTGTTCACTGAAGACATTTGGGTTTAAGATCAAAAGACGAGTATGAAACAACTTGACTTGTTGACTTGTCTAAGTTTTTAGCCTGGGCTTAACTACTAACTACTATTCACTACTAAACTTGTGTGTGTACTTCAGTAATCTCTCTAAGATTTACAATCTCGTTTTCAGGAGTGTCCTAGCCAAGACAACAGCAACAACCCCTTTTACTTGTCGTAAGGAAATTAATCTTTTATCATATTATATCAGTATAAACCAAAATATTAAACATTTAATACCAAAATCACATTGACTTTAATGCAAAGTACACAAATCGACGAAAATCAGAACAACTGCCTGTGAAATTGCCAATTTACTTCTCTGCACCACTGCTGAATGTGCCATGTTACCAGTTACATTTGAGGTTTAAAATGATGTCGGGCCTGGTTGAAATCCAGTTTTTCTTAAACAGAGGAAGCTGTTCTTTATGATGCATTTGAGTTTTGCCTGGCCCGAGACCGTAGAGGCATACAACAAGCCTCTGAAATCGACCTTGTGAACCATTTCATCTGTGCGCATCTACTCAATAAGCCATACTGTATTTCCAGTTAGATTTGAGGCATAAAATGATTTTGGGCCAGGCTAACCTAAGGTTTTTCTTACAGATAGGAACCAGTTATGTATGATGCATATGTTATTTGTCCGGCCCGGCGCCTTAGAGGCATACAGCAAGCCTCAGAAATTACCAATCTGAATCATTTGACCTGTATCCACCACTGCATGTGCCATGTTTCCAGATAGATCTGAGGGCTAAAATGATGTGGGGCCAGGCCAAAATCAGGTTTCTCTCATACATAGGAACCTGTTATGTACGGTGCATATGAGTTTTGCCTGGCCCGAGACCATAGAGGCATACAGCAGGCCTCTGAAATTACCCCGCTGAACCATTTCACCTGTGCACACCACTGCATGTGCCATGTTTCCAGACAGATTTGAGGCATAAAATGATGTTGGGCCAGTCTAAAATCAGGTTTCTCCTACATATAGGTACGTGTTATGTACGATGCATATGAGTTTTGCCTGGCCCGACGCCTTAGAGGCATACAGCACGCCTCTGAAACTGCCCCTCTGAACCATTTAACCTGTTTTTTATATTTACTTAGTTTTTTCCAGCTGCTAACACACTAAAATGACCTGCTTAGCAGAAATATTTTAACTGACACACAGAGAGCACAACCTCTTCTCAAGTCTCCAAAACTCTAAACACATTTCCTGTTTTACACACATTTTGCAATTTAAAATGGCACTTTTAAAACACATTGAACACGGTTCTCTGCAAAAGACACAACAATCTGACATAAAGTCACATGTTTGCCATTTTAAAACACTGCCATTCAAAATGACAACACATGAACTAAATTGCCAATACATGAGCCACCTGGCCAAACACATCAGTTCTAAATTGTTAGCACTTCAATCAGGAAGTAAAACACTATAAAAAGACCCCAGGTGAGCACCTTATTTTACAACAATGGAAGATGTTGCAGAGAGAGGAAGAAGGAGGGTGAGAATGAGAGGAGGAGGAACAGTTGGAGGTAGAGGTAGAGGTAGAGCTGGTAGAGGAATTCATGGCCAAAAAAGACAACAACTGTCAAATGAAATCAGAGCAACCTTAGTTGATCATGTCATCAACCATGGGCTGACAATGCAAGAGGCTGGACAGAGAGTGCAGCCCAACTTGAGCTGCTTTTACTGTCGCCTCTGTCATCCGGACATTTAGACTAGAGAACAGGTATGTAACCATTTTACTGTAATTTTTCACACTATGTAGTACACCCTATGTCATAGAGGCCAAAGTTGGGTGACACCTGTTTACTTCATGAATGAATAATCTCATACACTAACTGTACAAGTTTCCTGTATAATTCATTGTACTCTGGGGGAAATATCTTTAGGCTGCAATGTCCAAGGCCTATATTTGTGTTTTTGTCTTTTCCCAAAGGACTGAGAGACTCAACCATGGTGGAGGAAGGGCCAAAATGTTCACCGCAGTACAGGAAGATGCCATTATAAACTTGGTTACGGAAAACAATGAAATCAGATTACGAGAAATTCAAAGCCACATCATCCAAGACAACACAATATTCAGCAACATTCAAAGAGTTAGTCTGTCCACATTAGCTCGCATTCTCAAACGAAACCAAATCAGAATGAAACAACTTTATAAGGTGCCATTTGAGAGAAACTCAGAAAGAAACAAAGAGCTCAGAAAAACATATGTGGATGTAAGTACAATATTGACTACAGTGCACACATTTCTCCCTGTGTACTGGATAACATCATAACTTTTTTGTGACATTGAGTTTTGACCAGGCAGTAGAAATGGATGCTCATGCAATCCCAATGAGTTCATCTTTATAGATGAGGCTGGGTTCAACCTAGCAAAGACCAGAAGAAGGGGAAGAAACATCATTGGCCAAAGAGCCATTATAGATATTCCTGGCCAACGTGGTGGAAACATCACAATGTGTGCTGCCATCTCCAATACACATGGAGTCCTCTATCGTCATGCCAATCTTGGACCATACAACACAGTTCATATTCTCACATTTTTGGACAGACTCCATGACATTGCACTGACTTCTTTGGTGAAAATAAATAACAGCAGCGTGTGTGTGTATCTGCAAATATTTTTCTGCATGTGAACAATCTGAAGAATTTTCAACAATTTGAACTATTTTAGTATTATAACAAAGCTCACTAGACATTAGTGTTTTTCATTCTGCCCAGCAGTGTGTAGTTGATCAGAAAAAATGTAGTTATATGATGAAGTGTGTGTGCTGTTTGGTGCAAAAGTTTGATTTTTATAATGTTATATGTAGTTTTGGTTGCAGTGCTTGATTTTGCAGGATATATGAGGTATTCCGCAGTTTGGGTGTGTGGTTTTGTGAATTGTGTTAAGTATTTTGATAAATTGTGATAGTTTTCAAAATTGTGTCTTAGCAGCTGGAAAAAACTGTAATATACCGTGTTTCCAATTAGATTTGAGGGATAAAATGATGTTGGGCCAGGCTAAAATCAGGTTTCTCTCATAGGGAGCGACCTGTTCTTTATGATGCATTTGTTATTTTTCTGGACCACCATCAATAAGGCTTTCAGTAAGCAAATTGCCCCTATAAATCCATTCACCTATATGCCCACAGCTCAATATGCCATGTTGTGATGACATACATACGCATAGTTGTGATGTATGAGATTGCCAAAATCAAATGCTCCTCACACAAAGAGAATTT
This sequence comes from Brachyhypopomus occidentalis, assembly GCA_020368025.1. Taxonomy (NCBI): domain Eukaryota; kingdom Metazoa; phylum Chordata; class Actinopteri; order Gymnotiformes; family Hypopomidae; genus Brachyhypopomus; species Brachyhypopomus occidentalis. The sequence continues at coordinate 25,717 of JAGXOD010000309.1, forward strand.
TTGAAAATATCGTATGTCTAGTCTGTGGTTATTAAACCCTAAAACCTGAGCTGGTATTTCTTCTTCCAATTCATTTGTGTTCTAGAACAGCATTTCTGTGTTTTTATCTTTCAAATATAAACGATAGTCTTTTTAAGAATATGTTTTCCTTACGTTAGAAATGCTGACGAAATCAATTATGTCCAAATTGCATACAACTGGAATGACAAGAAACCATTTTGCAAAAGGAATGCTTTCATTATATTTTAATATTTTTTCTACATTCACAAAATCAGTATGGGAAACAATAACCTCTTAAATGTATGATCCTATGCTTGCTTGTTTAATCTCTCTTTTAAACAAAGTGAGCAGCAAACACGCATCATGAACACACCCTTTATGATTAAGGAACCAACTTCAGCCGCCGAATAAGGAGCTGCGAATTAGTAACCAGACGAATCGGAAACTGCGAATAAGTAACCAACTTCAGCGTCGTGATAAAGTGCGCAATCCAGTCTGAATCTGAGCAGGCTGCCTATGACGTCATTTCCGTGCCAAATTTGATAGAGGGGGCGCAAACGCGCACGTTTTAATATTTCGCATGTCTAAATATGCAACTCGCGAGCGTAAATGTGTAAGAAGAATTTCGCGCGCGTTTGTATTAGTGCGCGCGCTCAAACTTTACTCTCCAGTGTTATTTTACTTATCGACTTTATCCCACGTGACAAGAACATTTAAGGTGGCGTCATTGCCAAAACTAGGCGGTGCAAAAACACTGCAAACAAGGCGAAACCCCGTGTAGGTGCACGTGCCTCTTTAAGGAAATCCACGTGACCGATACAGTTCCTGTATCATTTGGTTGTGAACGCATCAAATTTCTTCAGTTCAGACCTGTTATCTGTGTGCCTGTGTGGGTGAGAGACAGACATGTTATCTAGGTGCATGTGTGTGAAAGAGACAGTCTTGTCATATAGGTGCCTGTGTAAAAAGTTTACATGTATTGCAGTTTAACATGTATTGTTAACATGTAACCTGAGTTAACATGTATTGCAATTGTATATTTAATGTTTTGTGTTGACTCACACAGGCCACAACAGTTGCTGACTTCTCTGCATTTCTAGGCTTATGGAAATTAAAGGCCTGTGATTGGATGCAGAGTAGTTAACCGTGCAGTGTAGCACCTGCTTCTACATTTTACAGCTTTATCCCAAATTTTACATTTATGCTGAAATTATCTGGCAGTTCCTGTATTTGTCCAGTAGAGGGTAGCAGATGACCACATATTGATATATCATACCTGGCCAAAGTATAGGATTTTGTGTTGGATTTTGCAGGTTAAATTGCAACTTATGTAAAGTGTTTTATGTTTTGGTGTGATGTACATTTGCCTACTTCTGTCCATTAAAGATAAATACTGAAATTTACCCCAGTCCTGCCATTAAGCAGTTGAATATGTTACTCTTTTCATCCACGGCCTGCGTGTGAGGTCGTGTTGGGTCAGGAAACTGAAACTTGGTAAGTCTCACCTTGTGACCTTCGTCAGCCAGGTGTTTTAACAATTTGATGCCGTCATTAATGCACTGCTGCTGCGTGGGCAAAGCCAAAA
>JAGXOD010000310.1:0-37500 GCA_020368025.1 Brachyhypopomus occidentalis
ACAATATTGTTGCAGTGTTACTCCAGTATTGCTCCAGTATAGCTGCAGTATTGCTCCAGTATAGCTGCAGTATGACTCCAGTATAGCTGCAATATTGCTCCAGTATGACTCCAGTATTGCTGGATTGCTTGGGTAACAGTGACACGCTAACAGGATGTGTGACGTCTTCTCTCCCCAGGATAACCGAATCTGGGGCGTTACAGGGCGTCTCTCAGGTGAAGAAGACCTAATGGACGAGACAGACACAGAGACCCTGCCTTGTGATTATGATGTCACAGGGGGAGGAGCTTGGACTGTTAATCTCCCCCCTCCACCATTCCATCTGTGGTTGCTTCCAGGACAACCATGGTCTAAACTATGCAAGAGGTGATGAGAGGGGAGACGAAGCAGAGGAGAAGTTTTTTGTGTGTGTGAGTGAGTGAGTGAGTGAGTGAGTGAGAGAGAGAGAGAGAGAGAGAGAGAGAGAGAGACGAGGCCAGGCCGGACTGAAGAGCACCTTCTTTTCCTCCTATTTTTGTCCTGCCAGTTTTCCTGCCTGTCCCATAAACCCCGTTGTATGTTTTACAGCGAAAGTCTCTCTGTTCCACACAATCTATTTAGGGTTTTTTTTTATTACTCATTCTATCCATATGTGAGGGCTATTGAAATCCAAAGATGTACATTCATTTACAGAAAAAAAACTCATTCCTTCAGTTTGTTTTAAATTCAGTTTGTTTTTTTCTGAAGACCTTTATAATTTAATAGATTCTACACCGTGTCAGGTGTAAGTGTGTTTGTTCACTTTTATTTTTTTTTTAGTTTGTTTTATGCCTGAATCACTCGCAAATGCTCCATGTGGACTTTTATTTTGATGTGTGTATATGGCCCTTGCCTAATTCTTATCCTCAGCCACAGGCCTGGCCCCACCCCCAGTTGTAACTCATTGGTTTGTTTTTGACCCCAGTAGGATGAGTGTGTTTGAATTATTGCCATATTCTAGGTCAAATGGTATCTCATTAGGAAGACAGTTGATCTGAACATTATTGATAAGAAACATGGGTATGACGCTACAAGTACCTTGAAGGCACTATTTTTAATGTTAGACTATGATGCATGATCTGGTATTGATATCCTGTAATGCTGATTTAGTATTAATGTAAGAATATGATGTGTGATCTGCTATATCAAAAATTCACCAGCCAGTGTTTCTGATATTCTGGTAGTATCCCCATACAGTGCGATGCGAAAGTTTGGGCACCCTTGTTAATTTTCCTGATTTACCTTTATAAATCATTTAATGTTTGGATAAAAAAATGCAGTTAAATATATCATATAGGGGACAAACAGTGATATTTGAGAAGTGAAATGAAGCTTATATGATTTACAGAAAGTGTGCAATAATTCTCTAAACAAAAATAGGCAGGTGCATAAGTTTGGGCACTGTTGTCATTTTATTGATTTCAAAACCTTTAGAACTAATTATTGGAACTCCAATTTGGTTTGGTAAGTTCGGTGACCCTTGACCTCCATACGCAGGTCACTCCAATTATGAGAAAGTGTAGTTAAGGGTGGCAATTGTAAGTTTTTCTCCTCTTTGCATCTTCTCTGAAGAGTCGCAGCATGGGAGTCTCAAAACAACTTTCAAATGACCTGAAAACAGATTGTTCACCATCATGGTTTTGGGGAAGGATACAGAAAGCTATCTCAGAGATTTCAGCTTTCAGTCTCCACTGTGAGACACATTGTGACTCACTGGCTATACACGATGGACAGAAGTTCTCCACCTTAGACAAAGACCAGGACACTAATAAGCAGCTGAACTCTGCTTCTTTCCTTGGAGGGTTTTGGTATATCCCCTGCCACAATGCTAACCCAAATGGGATTTATCTGTAGGCACGTGATAGCACCCACTATGCCATTGGAAATGTGTGGGGCTATTGGAAAGATACTGATTATGGTCTTAAGTACATTGTTATGAAGATCAGGCCTTTGTCTTAAGTCCATGTAACACAATGATGGGATTTTACTGCTAATATGGAGAGGGAACATTTGACATATTTACACATTGTAGACTCTTTTTCAGTGTGATAAAGATATACTCAAAGTTGTAATGTCTCTCTTTAAAGGATTTTCCTCTATTAGTGGGGCTCTGTATATTTCAAAAAGGGGGTATGCAGCGTATGTGACGCATAGGGGCGCTGCACTAGAGGGGGCGCCAAATCGATGCCGGAGAATTATTTCTAGTCGGCATTTTCTGTAAGAGCTGTTTGTTCATGTATGATAATACGCATCAAAAAACAGAAGCACAGCAGTAATCAGGCGCCCATCCACTCCTTCCCCTCTACCCTCCTCTCACTTCCTCCCAAACACAGGCGCTTGAGAACGCGCCCCATAGAGAACGAGCCCCATAGTGAACGTGCCCAGGCATGTTTTTTTACTCCTTTCAAAAGCTCTGTTCGAAATAGCCTACTGCATACTGCATACTGCACTCAGTATATACTGGATACTGCATACTGCTCCTCGTAGTAGTATCCAGTACAGTTTAATACGCATAATACGGGGGTACATGAACGTTTAGCCACCAGAGATTAGCGCTGTCTCGGACCGTATCGTAAATAAAATGTAAAATAAAATGTAAAATGATTACAGATATGAATACCGATTATTAATTTTACAATAGCGTCTGGTAGGGAATTTAGCTAACAGGTTTCAAAGCTATATTTAGAGGCTGCTAAGATAACACTAACTAACTAGACAAATAAGGATTGGTTACCTTCCTGTTGTTTAGTGCATTTTCTCATTTTAAAACAGTGAGCAGTAGAAAATTTATTCTCTAGCAGATATTTATGAAAAATATATTTACATTTATGCTCGCACCCTCGCTCTGCATTGTCCGCCATATTTTGTTTTTTTTACGGAGGGTATGAAAGTGAGCGCTTTGCATGATGGGATGCAGTACACCACGAAGATAGCTCTGTTCGCGTACTGGAATATTTTGCGGAAGTAGTATCTCATCCGGGGATGTTTCGCGTACTGGAAAAAATCTTTTTATTCGCATACTGCATACTGATTTGGGGACCAAGCAGTACGCCAATAGTATGTAGTAGGCTATTTCGAACAGAGCCAAAGTATGTTTTAAAGGACGGAACTTTTTCTCATCTCGCGCATGCTCACGATTTGTGCCGTACTCCTAGCTGATTAGACGAAGGGTATGGCTGGCGTACCCCTAATCAGGTCGTTTTTTCCCGTCGTGGCACCTGCTGGGTGTTCAAGATGGAGGGGCAGAAAAAAAACTCTCCGGGGCACAAAACAGAAAAGAGGGAGAGAGAAAAAGATGTTGTAGGGATGAAGAAAAGCTTCTCAAAGTGGTTGAAAGACAGTAGGTCAGTTTATTGTCAGTTTGTTAAGAGGAGGCTTGTAAACATTCAGGTTAGCTTTAGCTAAAAGGACAGGTGCTGTATTACAAAATAGAACAGATCATAACAAGTAAGTAGATGGTGAATCATAAAACTAAAAAATTATAGAACAGGGGTTGCCAACGCTGTTTTTTATATTACATAACTGATATTCTGCATCTAGAAATAATTTTACAGAGACACAAAGAAACAATAAAATATCCACTCTAGTCACAGCTATATTTAAAATGTTTTGGAGTTTGCTGACTCCTAAGAAAGTGTTTTGAAGGGAAGGGATCATCCTGAGATCCTGATTCTGCTCAGTTTTATTCAAAAAAAGATATCTAGAGACAACTCTCACCCCAAGGGAAACACCAATTGTCTACTTTCACATAGTCACAAACAGTAATAAATTCTCCACAACCCCGCCAGAATTCAAACAGATGTTTTAGGAAGCAAAAGAGGTTCCCAGGTGACAATTCATGCACTGGTCATCATGAAAAGCAACCCAAAGGTACTTTAAGTGGTTTTCAATATCATTGTTGACACGATCCTGCAAGAGCTGTCTGAGAGGTTTTCCAATCTTCAGCTTGTGTCTGAGAAATTTAAATTCATCACTAAAATGGAGCACGTGACAAAGGCTGAGCTGGAGGAACAGTGACCACATATGCCCTGCATGGAAAAGTACGAAATGAAACAATATAGTTAAAACTCTTGTTAAAACTCTTACATAGAATCCTGGCTATTGTTCAGATTTGCTGTTACATATTTTTACTTTAGACTGTTTTTTGTTTATTGAAAGTTCATTGTTCATCTCACGGTTTCCAGGATTATTCTCATGAACGCTTCGATGGTGTCGATAGGAGGAGATTAGAGTCATGGAGAGATTTAAAACACGCCTACGTCACTCGCAGGCTAGTCTCTCACTAAACCTTTATCCGCCCGCCTCTCATCGTGTGTGATTGGTCGATTCGTGTGATTTGTATGAATCTGACCAATAGACAGTTATCGGCTCCTGGGCTCACAGGATTTATTCCTCACGTTCCTCCCGAAGCCGCGTTCACTCTTCCACCGACACCGGAGACGTTATGTGAGCCATGAAGACTCGCCGACAATTCACCGCCGTTCACATGGACGCAGCGGTTCTCGGAAGTAGCGAAGATGAAAACGGCGCTTCAGAGCCCGAGGGTTTTGATTCATTTGATGAAGAGGAATACCAAAATAAAAGAGATCCGTTTGAAGACGGGTAAGTGGGTTTATTTTACTGCTGGCTGTATGAAACGAATTTGTGGCACAACAGTCGAGACTTTTGTGCGGGAAAGCGGACAGTTCTTTAGTTTGTAACGACGTGACAAACTCGGACATACACACCAGCACGCAGACTAGTGCGACTTAATCAGTGCTGTATTTACACAGACACTACATTGTATCTTAAGACTTTAACAGCGTCTCATGTAGAGTACATGCTACATTTGACCATGAATCCGCAGCAACTGGGCGACATTAGGCAGGGACGCCACACGGCGAGTCCGCAACTCCCACCTTCCGTATCGCCACAGTATCCAGCCAGCATTTTTAAGACGTAACATTATTTTAAAATAACATTTGGTAATAAAATTGTCGTCAAATCTAACAATTAAGAGAAAACATTTTTTTTAAACGAGATAAGAACTATTAGGGATCTTTTAATCCCCCTCCAAACTTTGAAGGGGACACGATCCTCAATCGCGCCTGAAACGTTGCCTATGGGACAGCGAATACTGCTCCCATTTCAGGCGTGAATTGCTGCTCTGTGTTGGATTTGAACTGCTGTATTTGTGTGTGTGGGGGGGGGATGCTAAATAAAGAGGTTGGAGAGTGAGAATGTTTTCATTGAGTTTGGTAGTAACGAGTGTCCTACATTTTATTTCTTTTTTACAGAGAGGACTCACTCCTGAAAATACCCAGGGCAGCTTTGTCACAGAAGACAGGATCTCACCCTGCTCCTCGCCGACGACCATTACCCGCCCAGCCAGCAAAGAAACCACATTCTCACCTGGCACAAATACCTGTCCCACAGCCATCAATGACGACCCGGTCAGCAAAGAGGCCACGTTCTCACCTGGCACAAAAACCTGTCCCACAGCCATCAATAACGACCCGGTCAGCAAAGAGGCCACGTTCTCACCTGGCACAAATACCTGTCCCACAGCCATCAATAACGACCCGGTCAGCAAAGAGGCCACGTTCTCACCTGGCACAAATACCTGTCCCACAGCCATCAATAACGACCCAGTCAGCAAAGGAACCACGTTCTCACCTGACACAAATACCTGTCCCATTGCCCTCAACACCCTCATCTACATGCCCAGCTACTCTGTCCTGGAAGACAGACAAAGACCCGGACACTTCTCCCCATGTTTCCAGATTTCAACCAGCTCGGACACCAGGACCACAGCTCAGTCATACCTCCACATATACATCCTTTGAACTCTTCAAACTTTTCTTTCCTGTACAAACAATACAAACACTGTGTCAAAACACAAATAAGAAGGCTGCTCAAAATATATTACAGGGACAAGAATACAAATGGACTGACCTGAACACAGAAGATTTTTATAAGTTCATGGGGCTGAATCTGTACATGGCCATGGTGAAGATCAGCAACATTGCTGATTACTGGAGGCAGGATCACCTCTTTTCTGTGCCTCTACCACCACAAGTCATGTCATGGGACAAGTATAGGACAATCGCAGGCAATCTTCATCTTAGTGACCCCGATGAAGATGTTCATAACGACAAGAAAAAGGGAACATCCCAGTACGACGGACTCTTCCGTCTAAAACCCTTGATGAACACTCTGAAAGACGCATGCAAGTCATTTTTTCATCCCCACAGAGAGCTTGCTGTGAATGAAATGATAGGTGCCCCAAAGGCTCAAAAGGGGGTGACTCTGCACACGAAACTCTCAAAGTTGGGAATCAAGTTGTTTGGCTTGGCTGACACAAAGAGTGGCTACATAGTGGACTTTTCCATCTACACAGGGAAAAGGGACATCCCATCTGGACATAGCCTGTCTTATGACGCTGTAATGTCCCTTGTGCGGCCAGGTTACTTGGGCACAGGCTACCACATATATTTGGACATTTTTTTTTCTAGTCCCAAACTTTTCAGGGATCTCCATGAGCTCAGATTTTCAGCCTGTGGAACTTACAGAGATAACCGCGAAGACTGCCCTAAACCCGAGGAGAACGGCCTCACTAAAAAGTCGGAGTGGGGTTCTGTACGATGGGTCCGAGATGGCCCCATCGTTTACATCAAATGGATGAGCACAAAGGAAGTGTCTGTCTGCTCCACAATTCACCAAGCACATTCTGCTGAACCTGCGCAGAGGAGGATGAAAAGGAGCGATGGCACCTGGACACAGGTGTCAACCCCCTGTCCCACACCAGTTATGGAATACCACAAACATGCGAGTAACACTGGTCACTCAAACCAGCTTGCACAGTATTTGTCTGCCCAGCATAAACCCATGTGCTGGTACAAAGAACTGTTTTATCATTTTCTGGACATTGCCACAACAAACAGCTTCATTCTTCACAAGGAACTCTGTCTGTCTCAACACAAGCAGCCCATGACGCACAGAGCTTTCATGGAGACGCTGACCTCTGAGCTCTGTGGCATGCCTCTCCATGCAGCTCCTCACATGGCACAGGCAGATCACTTTCCTATGCCCATTAGCGACACAACATGGCCAACTCCAGGCCGCAGGAGGTGCGATCGTTGCCTTATGCAAGGCTTTCGAAAGGACACACCGTGGAAGTGTGGCGAGTGTGGTGTTGCCCTCTGTATTCAGCTGGACAGGAACTGCTTTGCTGCATGGCATGATGGTTGAGATCATGCACACATTTGTATGTGATGTATATTGTTTGGTTTTTAGCCATTTATTACACATATTTCAGTACTTTGGTGAACTAAAGACTTTGGAAAACATTTTTCCTTACACCAAAAACAGTTGAGTAAATCCATATTTTCCTGTGAGAGACAAAACATTTCTAAAATCTCACCATATATTTTCAGCTTTAGGGCCATATTTATTCCATATTCTAGGTCAAATGGTATCTCATTAGGAAGACAGTTGATCTGAACATTATTGATAAGAAACATGGGTATGACGCTACAAGTACCTTGAAGGCAAAAAAAAGCAGAAACATGAAAATAACCTGAATCATCCAAGAGTGCCTGTGTATGTCACTATGTTTTAATGTTAGACTATGATGCATGATCTGGTATTGATATCCTGTAATGCTTTAGTATTGTGTAATGTAAGAATATGATGTGTGATCTGATATATCAATTTCACCAGTCAGTGTTTCTGGTATCCTGGTAGTATCCCCATATATAGTACGTTTATTAACCTGTTCATAATTGAAGTAATCACTGCTATTATTGTTATATTAAGCTAAATGATGGGATACTACTGATCTTGTATTGATATGAAAATAAAGATCTCAAAAGCCTGTTATTTTCCATGGTTACTGGTGTTATTTACAATACTATTGCAAGTATTAACAAATTAATATTTCATTATCAGTCATCAACGTTATATTGCACCACCCATAACACACATGTACTTTAGCATTTTGCGCAACTGTTCAATACTGTGCAATATGGAAGATGCAGACAGCTGGATATGAGAAAAATATGGAGCATCTATAGCCGCATGTGTAGTATGTTCGTTATTTCACAATAAACGGGCACCTTCGGAGCGTCAGCACTGCAGTGACCTTGTGCAGCTGTCCCTGTTGAAAGCAGACAGTTCATATTCATCTTTCTAGTCTCTTTTTACTCCATCAATGATGCAGTCCCAGTTCACAGGACTTGAGAAATAAAAGGGGGCTTTAAGAGTAACCAACGTCTGAAGTCATTAATACATACTCATCTAGATCACCTAATGTTAGAACATCATACTAGTTTTTGCTGTCCAACAACTGTACATGCTGTTGGTGGTATAAGTTATTTCATCTGCGACCGAATAGTTGTCTGCTATTTTAAGGTACAGTGTGTAGAACAGTGATTTAGTGACATCTAGGGGTGAGGTAGAAGATCGAAAGCAACCGACATCCTCACTCCTCCCTTTCAGTTTGCAGAAACTGCAGTCTTCATATGCGAAGCTACTTCCAGAATTAATTGATTTGATTTTTCTTGGTAAAATCTTTTGCTGAAAAAATAAAGATAATGAACATGATCAGTAGTATTTTTAGAATTAGTAACGGAAGTGTAGTACCGGAATACATTTTTCATAGTGAACGACGTCCAAAAATCGGCTGCGTGGTATTAACGTAGCGTACCTGGACGTGACGTACAGAACATGCGCAGTCGAATCCCGGCCGCTTTGCAGATCATACCGCCACACTTTCAACGGCGATCGAAGAAATGTTGAAAATAAAACGTGGTGTTCACAGTTAACGTCGTTTAAGATTGAACAAAAACAATTCTGACTCGTCATTTAGAGTGCGGAATATGGATTAATGGACGAGTTATATAGTTAGCTATCTTAGCTGCTGCAGCTAACGAGCAAACTTTGAGGTGTTTGCGACACAACTCGCTTCACAGCTAAGTAGCTGAACCAGGTTCTTTAAATCTTCAAAGCGCTCAATTACATGTGGGAGAAGTGTACAAAGATTATAGCTAAGTGGGTATTAAACTAGGAATAAACTAATGTTAGTTGCGCTACGTTAGACTTGCGCCGGGGCGTCTTAAAGGGTTGAAACGCTGGAGCATATAGAGGTTCATAGTGTCTGATCAGGATATCTGATATACGTCTTTTGCTCCCAACGGTACTTCTGTCCTTTTATTCGTGTATTCAGGGAGATCCTGCATGTGCGCTATTCTGAGCGATTTTTGAGAGGACATTTTCACAAATATCAAAATATTTGTGAAATATCAAATATATTTACAAATATCAAATATTTGAGTGACATTTCTACTTACAACACACGTCTTTGATAAATATGGCAGCTACGTAAATGCATCTTGTGTTGATCTGTTGATTAAGTAATTACCCCAATATTGACCGTCACTAGAGATGTCGGCACTCTGCAGTGGAGAGGAAGGTGGAGAGGTTCTACTGGAGCTACACCTGTTATGTGACTCTGAAACATGCTGCACAAAGTCAGTAGGAACTGACCTCTCCATGGAGGATATTGGAAACCTACAAACTGAAGTCTGTGAACTGAGAAAAGTGATTGAACTGCTGGAGAAGAAAATATGTAAATGGGAAAACAAGATTTCTGAAGAGGTTTGTGGTACCTTTATACTTTTAGTCTAAAGCGGTAATTGAATGTCTGAGGAATGTGGTGCCTGGTTGTAGAAATTATTCACATCGTCTTCATACAGCGGTGTCATATTTTTCTGTTAGTTTCTAAAATGATATTTCATGCCTCTTGACTGGTTTATTTAGTATGCTGTGGATGTAGAAATTACTAATTAAGATTTTACTGTTTGTTTGCTGTTTATTTTATGTGCTGTTTCTGCCAGGAGATGGATGCTCCTACTTTGTCGACTTTTTATAAAGCTGAGCTACACGAAGCAGAATCACAGGACACACCACGGGACTCTGGTCACAGTGGTGGAGACCAGCACACACCACAGGACATGGAGGATGAACCCAGTCTGTCTCCAGTGTGTAAATCTGAACCAAACCACATAGAGACACTGGAACCAGACCATAGCACTGGGGACCAGCACACACCACAGGACCTGGAGGATGAACCCAGTCTGTCTCCCGTTAGTGAACCTGAACGGACGTCTGTATCCACACTGGATTCTGTGTGTGACCGTGAGAAGCAGTGCACACTGCAGGAGTTGGAGGAGGATGTACCCAGCCTCTCTCTACACTGTTACAGTGACCCAAACCCCACAGAGTCTCCAGGCCCTGACTGTAATGGTGGAGACCAGCACATCCTGCAGACTCCATTAAAGATGTGTTCAGTGAGACTGGTGGACTGCAGGAGAATGCAGGAGCTGAATGGAAACACCACAGCACATGAAGAATTGGATGATGCGAGTGATTGTGAACAACACAGTAGTGATGCTGATTTTTTACCTTCGGGTATGTACAGTTTATTCCCTTTAATGTTTTTGATAGATTTTTTTGCATCAATATAGATATAGAGTTGTATAGAATATATACAATTGTTTTAGCAAGAGAAACTGTAGTAATTAATTGTGATTTTGCTTGTAGTTTTACTTTTGAAACTAAGGTGGCACCAAATTCCAAATTTTCAAAACTAAACATTTTTCTTTTAAAATGAATTTTAAAATTATATTTCATGTCACTGTTGGGCATGTCCACCATTAGGTGGCAGCATAGAGTGTTCTGATGAAGAAAATAAATCCTCTGGAGAACAAAAGAAGAAGGAAATCGATCAGAGAGCAGCATGCGCTCCTTGTAGTGTTTGTGGGAAGACGCTTAGCTCGGCGGGCTTTTTGAAAAGACACCTGAAAACCCACAGCGTGGAAGTGCCCCCCAGACCCCACACCTGCCTTGTGTGCGCAAAGACTTTCACCAAGCCTGCCGTTCTGAAGGTGCACATGGTGACTCACAGTGGCGAGAAGCCGTTCTGCTGTGCCGTGTGCGGCAACCGCTTCACCACCAAGGGGAACTTGAAGACCCACGAGAGGACCCACGCGGGGGTCTGGAGGTTCCAGTGCTCCTACTGCACCAAGCGCTTCGACCACAGGTCACACCTCCAGAAGCACGAGCGTATGCACACCAGGGAGAGGCCGTACCCGTGCTCCGTTTGCGACAGGGCCTTCGCCAGCATGCAGAGTCTGAAAACTCACCTGAAGCTTCACACGGGGGAAAAACCATTTCGCTGTTCGTACTGCGACATGACCTTCAGTCAGAAGGGTCATCTGAACCGTCATCAGCGGCGGCACACTGGCGAGAAGCCTTATCTGTGTGACCACTGCGGTAAAAGGTTCTCAGACCCCAAGCACTTCTACACCCACAGGACCACACACAGCGGTGAGAACCGGGCGAGGCAGCACCAGTGCTCCTTCTGTGGGAAAGGGTTCTTCCATCGGATCAACTTGAAGCAGCACGAGAGGATCCACACCAACGAGAGGCCTTATAAGTGCCTTCACTGCGACAAGGCCTTTGCTCGGCCCGACATCCTGAAGACCCATCTGCGGGTACACACAGGTGAGACGCCCTATCACTGCTCCATCTGTGCTCAGAGCTTTGCATACTTGGGGAGCTTCCGCAAGCACCAGAAGAGTCATGCCAGCGAGGACTTGGATCTGAACTTGTAGCAGTAGATGCAGCGGAAACAGAAACCTTGCGTTCTGCCCCCAGCAAACAAGCTGAACGAGACAGGCAGTTACTGGAGAAGAACAGCGCCCTGGAGAACCTCCATAATCCTCTGGGGAAGAGTGCAAGACCGGGACAGACCAGGGACAGAGGACCACAAACATGATCATTGTTAACTTGCAGATTGAATGTGTTCCTTGAAAACAGGCTGCTTCAAAGGCTTAAATGACATTAAAGACAGTAATGCAAAATAAATATGCATTTATATATATTTCCTTTCTCAAACTTAGTAGTACCTGTCCATCAAATACAGAAAGTCATGAACTGGTTGAGAGGTTAAACTCAGCCCTCATCTGATATTGCAGTCATTCAGTATTGGAAAATTGCACAAGCATCAAAAAGAATTGCTCAAACATGGTGTAGGCTGTGATAACTGATGAATGCCAAAATCGCATTGAAACACAGGAAATGAAGAACCAAATGTATTTTCATACATTCACTTGGCTTTATAACTGCCTCATGCACTGATGAACTTTCATAAACATAAATTGACGAAACACACCAGTCCTCATTGTTTCTGTTCACACCACTTCAAACAGCAGTACTCATTTTTCTTTGCAATTATTTTTCTTTGGCAGCACAACTTTTGCATTGATCTTCTAGGCTTTACTTTAGGAGGTAATGTTACTAGTCCTGTTGTGTCATACTGTGGGGGGGGGGGGCACACAAGGGGGGACAATGGGGCTTTCAAGAACACACTTGATTCCACCTATTAAGTCAAATTTCAGGCAGCTTGGCTTTTTGCAGAGAAGGCTGAATGTCTGAGATGAACAGTGTAATTGTACAGTGTAATTGCTTTACACTGTAACCTGTTTTGTGAAGAAGTATGGAAAGCACAAATAGTTTTTCATTCTTGATATTTCTGTAAATATGTTATTTTAATGTATAATCTACAATCTGCTGAGTTAAGGAATTTTAAAGCAACATCTTTTCAAAGCATGTGATCAGGGCGTTGTATCCTACAATCTTCGCAGTGTTAACATCATTGTAAATGACTACGGCTATACGCTCTGGGCTGCCCTTATGGTTCTAGAATGTCTTTGTCCTACGTTCTGGTTGCCCCCATGGTTCTATAGAATCTACATCCTACATTCCGGATTTACCCCATGATTCTATAGAATCTACATCCTACATTCCGGATTTCCCCCATAGTTCTATAGGCTGCCCTTATGGTTCTAGAATGTCTTTGTCCTATGTTCTGGTTGCCCCATGGTTCTATAGAATCTACATCCTACATTCCAGGTTGCCCCCATGGTTCGGTAGAATCTTGGGCTAGCCAGGCTTCCATCTTGGCCTGTGTTTTCAGGGGAGGGTGTACTGTTCCAGAATGGAGCAAAATGAGTGGGAACAGTTTGGACCAGCCACCTTCAAGAGACATGTAACCCATATGGAAGTCACTAAGAAACGACCAGTCTGTCTTGTTTCTTGAGAAATGTCTTCAAGACCAACTTCAGTTGGTATCAGTACTGGTAGTGGTTTCTGAAAAGTTATCCTTACACTACAACAAAGTATGTCAGCCTGGTTGGTTTCCGATGTAACTAGGTCAAGTTTAGAATGTTAAGAATGATTTTTAAGTTTTGCTTTATTTTATGTGTACATGCAGGGCTTCTAGAGATTAATTTGTGCTTAGCATAAAAAACGCTCTGTCACTGTGCTTGTTGAGACACATCATGATATCTCTCTGGTATCTCTGAGAATAGGGTACATTTCTCCTTTTCAGATGTCAGGCGTGTGGAAGATTAAAACTGCTGTTTCAGGTTCAACACTGCACAGAAATCCCATGTTATAGTTGAGTTCATGTCTGTATCTGATCATCCATTTGCATTAGTCTTCATCCTCCTGCCACAACCCCCACATGTAGCAGGAGCTTCTGGGGTCCTGATGCATCCCATACATGTCCAGAGATGTCTACATCCAGTTTTCACCTTCGTGTTTGTCTTACCCGTGTGCTTTCATTTGGATTTCATTTGGTCATTTGGAAGGCCTCAAGCCAAATAGGATGAATTAAGAGTTGAGACAGTCCCGTGTCTGATATATATCAGGGTGTTCCAGTGGTCGACCCTGATGGCTGATAGAAGTTGTTGAACAGTTACTGTATCTGCTGGCCAAAGGTTATGCGATCAGACCTATAGGGAGAGGTTCAAACCACAGAAGCACAGCAGCTGTTCCAGTAAACTCAACTTCTGCATGGCGGCGATGAACAGGAAGATGAGGATTGTGAAACATGCAGGGGTAACAGACGGGGTGTGTGCTGGGGCCTGTAATGGAGTCCCACGGTTGCATAAGACCACGGGGCAGTGTGGGGGAGTGGGCGTGTGGAGGGTACATAAGCCTTAGAGGGGTTGGCGGTCACCATTCGGCCCCATCATGGCTCCGGTAATGAGCTGGGTCCATCTCCTGCTTTGGTTCCTGTTTGCGTCCTACGCTCTTCCCCGTAGTGGTAAGTCCTGCCTATCAGTACTCAGCTGATCCTCCTTAGGTAAGATACTACTGAACGTCGTGCCCACTCAAGGCCTAATTTACATTTACATTTACGGCATTTAGCAGACGCTCTTATCCAGAGCGACTTACAAAAGTTGCTCTGGAGCCTAATCAGCAAGCAGCTTCTCAGAGAGTGTTGGGAGATGATTGGTTGATTGATTGATTGATTGACGTATGAGTAGTAATGCACTCTGTTACCCAGTTTCTTGACTCCTCTATTCTTGTTTCAGTACCTGGAGATGAAAACGCAGGTAGTGATGAAGAAACAGAGGTACAGCTCTTAAGTACTACCAGCCCCTGACTGGTTCATTATATCACAGATGTAATACAGAAAGAGAAAATATTAATCTTCTCCCTTTTTTACCCCAATCATGTTTAAGACTATATTCAAACATATCTGTGAGGGTAAGTAGGTTAATTAAATCAAGTCTGCATGCACCATAGTTGGACACATCTGCTGAAGGTTACACATCCTTATCATTATTTCAGTATTTGATTATTATTGCCTCTCTGTTAGTTGTGCCTGTTGTCTGGGGCGATTTGGAGGGTCTTAACTGCAGTGTTTCGTGCTTTCTCATATGGTCTTTGATCTGCAGTGTTTCGTGCTTTCTCATATGGTCTTTGATCTGCAGTGTTTGTTTGATCTGCAGTGTTTTGTCCTTTCTCATATGCCCTTTGATCTGCAGTGTTTGTTTGATCTGCAGTGTTTTGTCCTTTCTCATATGGTCTTTGATCTGCAGTGTTTGGTGCTTTCTCATATGCCCTTTGATCTGCAGTGTTTGTTGTATCTGCAGTGTTTGTCCTTTCTCATATGGTCTTTGATCTGCAGTGTTTAGTGCTTTCTCATATGCCCTTTGATCTGCAGTGTTTGTTGGATCTGCAGTGTTTTGTCCTTTCTCATATGCCCTTTGATCTGCAGTGTTTGTTTGATCTGCAGTGTTTTGTCCTTTCTCATATGGTCTTTGATCTGCAGTGTTTAGTGCTTTCTCATATGCCCTTTGATCTGCAGTGTTTATTGGATCTGCAGTGCTTTGTCCTTTCTCATATGGTCTTTGATCTGCAGTGTTTAGTGCTTTCTCATATGCCCTTTGATCTGCAGTGTTTATTGGATCTGCAGTGTTTTGTCCTTTCTCATATGGTCTTTGATCTGCAGTGTTTTGTCCTTTCTCATATGGTCTTGAACTGCAGTGTTTGTTTGATCTGCAGTGTTTGTTTGATCTGCAGTGTTTGTTTGATCTGCAGTGTTTGTCTGGCTGGTTATGCTCTCTACCTTTCAGGCATCGAAAACGAACTGCAGACCTGTAATAAGAGACTGTTTGAAAAGACAAATTATTCCAGTAACCTTGGTGAGTCACTTTGAACAGAATAACCTGTTAGTTTACTGTGTATCAAATATACCCAATAGTGTGAAACAGATGGGTGACAGATTCCTTTGAGTGTAAAAAATACCTTTATTAATGTTATAATGATTACATTTTTGTTACCGTGATGTCAACCTGATATTTTATTAATTGATGTATTATACGTATTATTCAATTTGATCTATTATTTGACTGATATGTACTACTCACATAATTGTATTATTTATTAATTATATTAGTATGCTATAAAATGTGGCATACGCTTTTATAGATATGTACTACTTACGTAATTCTATTACTTGTGGATTATATTAGTATTATACATTGTACAGTTTGGCCTGATGTTTAACTATTCTGCTATACACTACTGCCCTGTCCTGTCATGATGCAGCCTCATATCACTGTAATAACTTACTGTATGTAAGTTGTATTGTATAGTTGCTCTCAGGGCCCTCGTGGGTCGACAGAATCTCCATCCTATGGACCGGGCTACCCGCATGGTTCTGTAGAATCTCAGCATACCCAGGCATCTTATGTTGACCTTGTTTTGGTTGCGGTTCTTCCAGAGAACGACCTGTTTGTTCTGAAGAGGCAGATGAGACAGATCCGTGTCACATGCAAGGACACGGCCCAAGCCTCCAAGATTCAGATCTCAGGTACAGCAGGGGAGCTTTATCAACCAACCTGAACCTGCGAGCACTGATCTGCACTGACCCTCACCTGAGATCCTCATCCAGATGCGATGTTCCCCATCCAGATGTGATGTTTTCAGCGTTTATTCCTCATGCTCCAGGGAGATCTTCTTCATCACTGTCGCCCTTGGCTTGCTCAAATGGGGGCTTGGACATATTTAAAGCTGTTTTATGACAACAGCTGTTGTAAAAAGCACTTTGCAATTACATTTTACTTTGACTTTTATTAACGGTGTGGTATAGCGCCATCTGCTGGGGATCTGGGTCTAACTGTTTGCATTCTGTTTGTACACGCAGCACTTCAGATTCAACTTGATGGTCTGTTGAAACAACTTGGGGAAACAACAGACGGTCCTGCCAAAGCAGGTATGTGGAACACATCTATGATAATGCTGTGATTCTTGCTGGTAATATATGAATGTGTTTGTAAGTGTAAGTATGATTACAATACATTAATTAAAATGTACGTGTGAGTGGACGTGTGTATGTGTGTGAGTGGGTGTGTGTATGTGTGTGACTGTGTGTGAGTGGGTGTGTTTGTGTGTGAATGGGTATGTGTGTGTGGGTGTGTGCGAGTGGGTGTGTGTGTGCGAGTGGGTGTGTGTGTGTGAGTGTGTGTGTGTGTGTGTGTGTGTGAGTGGGTGTGTTTGTGTGTGAGTGGGTATTTGTGTGTGGGTGTGAGTGGATGTGTTTGTGTGTGAGTGGGTGTGTGTGAGTGGGTGTGAGTGTGAGTGTGTGTTTGTGTGTGTGTATGTGTGTGTGTGGGCGCCCCTGCTTAGCTGGGACCGTCACACCATGACAATAATGAAACCAGAATTGTCATACAATTTGCACATCCACATACATTGATCTTCATTCCAAAATACTTTTAGACTCCAGAAAATCACACTGCATATACTCAATTTAACATCTTTTCATTGATCCCACCCAGTATTAGGTAGAAATTTCCCAAATTGCACATTTTATTCATGTCAAGTGCAATGTTGCAGGTAGATCTGTCTAGGCAGGTATTTTAGGATGTTATTAAGTTTGGTGTTGTACACATTCACCTCTCAATCTTGGCTGAGTGTTTTGACCTGGTATTCCTGCTCTGTAGTTTTAGAAGTTCTCCAAAAATATGTTCAAGTGAAGAAGTTAGAGTTGGAAATCACAATGGAGACAGATGCAGCAAAAATCACAGGTGAGTCAAAACATTACAACATGATAAAGCTGTTAGACACTGTTAAAGGATCTCCAGAATGTTCTCATATTCTTGACACATTTGACTTCACATCTTTATCTGGAATGTTCTGGAGCTACCTACCAGGGATGTTGGTGTTTGTGGGAGAATATTGGCTAGGTGTGATCTGGTCTACATTGCTCTGTTAGACATTTTGTTTAATCTCCATGTTATTCAGAGAAGGACAAACAGCTGAAGAAAGCCAAAGAGGAGATGGAAGAAGCTTCTGCCAATCTGAGTAAAGTGAAAACGTGCCAGATTGGCAGCAGCAGTGAACGTGAGCACCAATACACACTCTCTGTTGGTCTGTCTGTGAATGTGAGGACCAGCTCACACTCTCTGTTGGTCTGTCTGTGAATGTGAGGACCAGCACACACTCTCTGTTGGTCTATCTGTGAACGTGAGGACCGGCACACACTCTCTGTTGGTCTGTCTGTGAATGTGAGGACCAGCACACACTCTCTGTTGGTCTGTCTGTGAATGTGAGGACCAGCACACACTCTCTGTTGGTCTATCTGTGAATGTGAGGACCAGCACACACTCTCTGTTGGTCTATCTGTGAACGTGAGGACCAGCACACACTCTCTGTTGGTCTGTCTTGGTCTCTCTGTTGGTCTGTCTGTGAACGTGAGGACCAGCACACACTCTCTGTTGGTCTGTCTGTGAATGTGAGGACCGGCACACACTCTCTGTTGGTCTGTCTGTGAATGTGAGGACCAGCACACACTCTCTGTTGGTCTATCTGTGAACGTGAGGACCGGCACACACTCTCTGTTGGTCTGTCTGTGAATGTGAGGACCAGCACACACTTTCTGTTGGTCTATCTGTGAATGTGATGTGAGGACCAGCACGCACTCTCTGTTGGTCTGTCTGTGAATGTGAGGACCAGCACACACTCTCTGTTGGTCTGTCTGTGAATGTGAGGACCGGCACACAGTCTCTGTTGGTCTGTCTGTGAATGTGAGGATCGGCACACACTCTCTGTTGGTTTGTCTGTGAATGTGAGGACCAGCTCACACTCTCTGTTGGTCTGTCTGTGAATGTGAGGACCGGCACACACTCTCTGTTGGTCTGTCTGTGAATGTGAGGTCCGGCACACAGTCTCTGTTGGTCTGTCTGTGAATGTGAGGACCAGCACACACTCTCTGTTGGTTTGTCTGTGAATGTGAGGACCAGCACACACTCTCTGTTGGTCTGTCTGTCTCTCTCTCTGTTGGTCATTCTGTCTCTCTATGCCTGTCTCTCTATGTTGGTCTGTCTGACTTCCTCTCCAGTCAGTCTGTCTCTGTTGGTCTGTTTGTCCCTCTCTCTCTCTCTCTCTCTCGCTCTCTCCCTCTCTGTTGGTCTGTCTGTCTCTGTTACTATGTTTGTCTGTATGTCTGTCTGTCTCTCTCTGTTGGCCTCTGTCTGTTGGTTTGTCTGTCTCTCTCTCCCTCTCTCTCTCCCTCTCTCTCTCTCTTTAGGCCAGAATAACCCATGGTGCCCTTTTCTCTTCTTCTGATATAGTTGAGGAGATTAACACACTGCAGCAGGAGATTGACAAACTACGCACAGGAAGTGGCAGTTCTTCACAGTCATCACAGATTGCAAGTGTGTAATGTCAAGCATTAATCAGTTTATATATATTTTCAAATATTTAGATTTAAAAAACATATTAAACATTTTCCCATATCTATACATAGTATTTGAAATGCCATGTGGGCTTTTACAGAGTTTTACAGAAAACCATGATGTGTTACTGTAGCAATTTTATGAGCAGAGCTGTGCTATTGAGATTAAATATATTACATCTATCAGAATTACAGAAGCAACTGGAGAATAAGATGAAGGCTCTGGAGGAAAAAGGTGATGGCGTGTCTAAGCAGGGTAGGTGCAGTTCAAAGAGAGTTAGGCTGGGGGTGGTAATCCAAGCGCATGCTTAAAACATGCTTAAAACATGCTTTATGTGAATACTAAATATTAGTCATGGTACACCTGCACAGAGAGAATATTAACAATCCTAAAAAGTGAATATGTTAACATTTGATCCCAGTAAAATAGCACTTGGTCAAATCTCGTAAAGGGAATTTTGTAGGTCATTGTCCTTCTGGGCAGAGAACACCACAAGCTACCATCTGAGTTCACCCAAGTGTGAAGAACTGAGTAAGGACTGGTATTGTACTGTGGGAACTTCTGATCAAGTGATGACCCAGTGTATTTTACACATGCTAGTTAACTTCTGATCAAGTGATGACCCAGTGTATTTTACACATGCTAGTTAACTTCTGATCAAGTGATGACCCAGTGTATTTTACACATGCTAGTTACCATCTGATCAAGTGATGACCCAGTGTCTTTTACACATGCTGGTTAACTTCTGATCAAGTGATGACCCAGGGTTTTTTACACATGCTAGTTAACTTCTGATCAAGTGATGACCCAGTGTCTTTTACACATGCTAGTTAACATCTGATCAAGTGATGACCCAAAGTCTTTTACACATGCTAGTTAACTTCTGATCAAGTGATGACCCAAAGTCTTTTACACATGCTGGTTAACATCTGATCAAGTGATGACCCAGTGTCTTTTACACATGCTAGTTAACTTCTGATCAAGTGATGACCCAGTGTCTTTTACACATGCTAGTTAACTTCTGATCAAGTGATGACCCAGTGTCTTTTACACATGCTAGTTAACTTCTGATCAAGTGATGACCCAGTGTCTTTTACACATGCTAGTTACCATCTGATCAAGTGATGACCCAGTGTCTTTTACACATGCTAGTTAACATCTAATCAAGTGATGACCCAGTGTCTTTTACACATGCTAGTTTACATCTGATCATGTGATGACCCAGTGTCTTTTACACATGCTAGTTTACATCTGATCATGTGATCACTCAGTGCCTTTTACATGTGTGATGTCAGTCACACAGATAATTGGAAACCTGGATGAAGTTCTGGATATCGAGAGGAAACTCGCAGACCTGCAGAAGACTAAAGCAGAGCACACCGGTGAGGCCCAGACCTGCTGCACTGTTGTTGTGTACAGCACCTGGAACTTTACATGATGTGTGTGTGTCTTAGACCAGTTTAATGTGTGTGATGTGTGTGTGTCTTAGACCAGTTTAATGTGTGTGATGTGTGTGTGTCTTAGACCAGTCTGATGTGTGTGATGTGTGTGTGTCTTAGACCAGTCTGATGTGTGTGATGTGTGTATGTCTTAGACCAGTCTAATGTGTGTGATGTGTGTGTGTGTGTCTTAGACCAGTCTGATGTGTGTGATGTGTGTGTGTCTTAGACCAGTCTGATGTGTGTGATGTGTGTGTGTCTTAGACCAGTCTGATGTGTGTGATGCGTGTGTGTCTTAGACCAGTCTGATGTGTGTGATGTGTGTGTCTTAGACCAGTCTGATGTGTGTGATGTGTGTGTGTCTTAGACCAGTCTGATGTGTGTGATGTGTGTGTGTCTTAGACCAGTCTGATGTGTGTGATGTGTGTGTCTTAGACCAGTCTGATGTGTGTGATGTGTGTGTGTGTCTTAGACCAGTCTGATGTGTGTGATGTGTGTGTGTCTTAGACCAGTCTGATGTGTGTGATGTGTGTGTCTTAGACCAGTCTGATGTGTGTGATGTGTGTGTCTTAGACCAGTCTGATGTGTGTGATGTGTGTGTGTCTTAGACCAGTCTGATGTGTGTGATGTGTGTGTGTCTTAGACCAGTCTGATGTGTGTGATGTGTGTGTCTTAGACCAGTCTGATGTGTGTGATGTGTGTGTGTCTTAGACCAGTCTGATGTGTGTGATGTGTGTGTGTCTTAGACCAGTCTGATGTGTGTGATGTGTGTGTGTCTTAGACCAGTCTGATGTGTGTGATGTGTGTGTGTCTTAGACCAGTCTGATGTGTGTGTGTCTTAGACCAGTGTGATGTGTGTGTGTCTTAGACCAGTGTGATATGTGATGTGTCTTAGACCAGTCTGATGTGTGTAATGTGTGTGGCTGACAGCACTGGAGAAGCATCTGAAGGAGGCAACTATTAAGTTGTCCAAACTGAAGAAGGAGAAGGAAAAGTCCTCAGAGAAAGTCACAGGTGTGTACAGCTGCTCATAGTTCAGCCTCTTCCTGAGTATTAATTACATGGACTGTTCTATCAGACAAGTTATAGACACTAACCTGCCCATAATCCAACCTTCACCAACCTTAACCCTGCCCATAATCCATCCTTAACCCTGCATATAACCCAACCAATCCAACCATAAACCTGCATATAACCCAGCCTTCACCAACCTTAACCCTGCCCATAACCCAACCTTCACAATCCTTAACCCTGCCCATAATCCAACCTTAACCCTGCATATAACCCAACCAATCCAACCATAGCCCTGCCCATAACCCAGCCTTCACCAACCTTACCCCTGCCCATAATCCAGCCTTCACCAACATTAACCCTGCCCATGACCCAATCTAAACCACCACCTTCACCAACCAATCCTATCTTTTCTATCT
Source organism: Brachyhypopomus occidentalis (assembly GCA_020368025.1). Taxonomy (NCBI): domain Eukaryota; kingdom Metazoa; phylum Chordata; class Actinopteri; order Gymnotiformes; family Hypopomidae; genus Brachyhypopomus; species Brachyhypopomus occidentalis. Next base: position 21,964 of record JAGXOD010000310.1, read on the forward strand.
ATTCTATCATTTAGTTTGCATGAAGACCTATAAGAGGTAGGCAGTAATGTGTTACATTTGCTCCATTGTTTTAAGAGGGTGCATTCTACTCTTACTCAATCACAATTGTGAGGTCAAATGTATAAGGTATAAACTACAAGCAGCACAAACGTAAAAGCAGCAGCTGATCTGAACTCCTGGCGTGCAGTAGTGCCCCCTACTGGGGTGGATTTACACGGTTATTAAGATTATAAAGTTTTCCATGTTATAAAATTTAAGGTTTGTAATAGATTTTATGGATTGATATTTATTTTTACCACAGGGCACAGTTGTTGGTTAGGCAACATGTGAAATCTAGCTAGGTAACTAGCCAGGTGATCAAGCTAATCAGTCACCTAATTGCTGTATAAATATAACAAAAAGAAAATGTTTAGCAAATTACCTTGGGCTAGAGTTCATAATGTTCCGAGAAATTATCACCAAATGCAACATGACACTTGTGACTTATGTTATATGCACAAAATTGACCTGATATGAAAAAACAAAAGACAAAATCTCCCCAGTTTTGAACCCTCTTGAAACATACACGAAAACCCCCCAGTCAGGCCAGGTTGACCACATCAGGATTCACAACTGAAACCTTTCACTGCCGTCATTGTAACGACAACCTGTTTCACTGCCAGATGAAGAGATCAGTGCCATGGAGAGAGAGGTGAAGACGCTGGGTGATGATCTGACGACTCTTAACAACATTCTCTCTAAGATACCAGGTTCTGTTCTTCTAGAGTTCCTCTGTTGATAGTGTTAAAATGTAAAGGCATTAGGGTTAGGGTTGGGGTTGGGGTTAGGGTTGGGGTTATGGCATAGAGATTCCCTGCTGAGTTGAATCAGTTGTTCATGAACAGTTAAAACAGTAATTGTTTACCATCCCTGAGTGCCTAACTGTGATACTGATGGTAGTCTAACTTGACGTGTTAGACTGTAATGTGTCATAACTGTGTTTTTCGACCTGCTTTTGTTTCTCTCAGACCTCGAGAAAGAGCTGCTGGAAAAGAAAGAAAAAGTGGAAGACAAACTCAACCAACTCCAGAGCGATGGGCAGGGGCTAGGTGTGTTCAGCACCAACACCGCACAGCTACTACAAATACATCTCTCCTGACATTTACTGTGATTTGTTTTTTAACCATTGCAATCCATTCAGGTTCAGTCAGTGGTTCAGTTAACAAGACAATGCAAATTTATGTACATTTATTTAATATTAAATTAACATTTTTAAAATTGTTTAGTTGTGAGATTCAGTTTGGGTTTTTAACTGGATAAACAGAAATGTAATTGAATAGGGTTAGAGTTGATCCCATTTAACTCTCAGGTAACTTGGTTAACTCTCAAAAGCTGTTTAACTGTTCCAGTTATCCCACTGAATTGTTTTATTTTGTATATGAGTTAACTTTTGTATTGTTTTATTTTGTATATGAGTTAACCTTTGTATTGTTTTATTTTGTATATGAGTTAACCTTTGCTTATTATTCTTTTCCTTCCTTCAGTTTCCAAGATCTTGGCTCTACAATTTCAGATGCGTGAGACCCAGATCAAGGCACAGGGACAGAAGAAGGCAGCTGATTTCCAAACAGCAGGTGGCTCTGTTCACACTGATAAAAATCTCTACACTTATTGGTGGGGGGAGGGGTGGCTGTGCCCTCTTCCTTCAACAAACTGTCCTGCAGAACACATGGGGTGTGAGATACTTCATTATTCAACCATCAAACAGGTGGATAAACTAAACATTAATTAAACAATTACTTCTGTCTTCCCAGATCTGCAGAAACAGCTGGAGATAAAAGAAAAGCATATCTCTGACCTGCAGGCTGAGAATGAGGGTAAGGGAACCCTAATCCTAACCCTAGCCCTAATCCTAATTCTAATTCTAATTCTAGCCCTAGCCCTAGCCCTAACCCTAACCACGTAGTTTATTGACGTAGAGAAACGACTATAGACCGTTGCGCTTAACGCACGTAACATGCAGACACGTTAGAGACTCACAAAGATGAGCACGGGACAAGATTAACACACACAATATATACATAACTCCTAACAAGCACCGCACATAGCACATTAGACTAGCGAGATGTGTGAACACACACACAAACAACCACATCCACAGGAAGTACATATGTAGACACGGACTACGTTAATACACGCCTGAAGGGAGGGGTCCCGGGCTATACCGTAAGAGTAGCTTCCCTACTGAAACATTCATGACAGCCTGGGTACCTATGAAACCAGAGCAGACTGGATGGAGATGTAGACTGACATTCACATGCATGGACCCTGTCTATCCATGTGCTGCATTATACAACTAGGAAACGGATCACATCACAGCTTGGTTTCTACACATTAAAATCTTTTCATCTTTTACACATCATAATCTACTGATCTTTTGACTGTACACCAGATCAGCTTTGTCCCCTTTTTTGTTCCCACATAAGATCAATCACAGTGACGTTTTTGTAGCTTGTAATCTGTCACTGATGGGATTGACCAGACAGTCTGAATTAGTGGTGGCTGATATCAAATCGTCCCGCTCCATTTCCCGTCTAGGTCTCAAGAATGGAGAAGGGAAATATTGCCAAGACCTCGAGGATGCGTACAACGGTGAGAGAGTCTCCCTCCAGACCAGGCCACACGTAACCTCACTAGTCCTGACAGTGACTTTGCAACCATCATATATTTAATGACATTTTATTTGATGTGTTGTACCATATTCATATTTATGTGTTGTGGGGGCGTGTCACTAAAGTTCTGTCCAGATAATCAAGTACTGTAACACATGAACTTAATCAAATTGGATTTATTTATTATTTGTACTTATAAATATCATTTAGCATAAAGAATTTAACCAGTGTTCACTGAATGTCCACAGCTGAGAGATGAATAAAGAATGATTGACCAGGACAGACAACATTCTCCTTTCTCTTTCTGTGCTTTTGATTTTCTTTTTGTTTTTGCAGAAATCATAGATATGATACAAAATCTTCCTGAAGCTAATCTAAAGATTGGTGAGTGAAGTGCTGTAGTTTGGGGAAACCAGTAAAGTACATTTACAAATAACTGTGTCCAGTTGTCAAAACCTGGAAATGTCTATTGTAGTTTAAGCTTCTATCCAAATTGTATTGCAGTTCTCGAGATTGTGTCATTCACCATTGAAATTGACATCATGAACACCATCGCTGAGAGTGAGACGTCAGAAGACAAAATCAATGGTGCGTTACTTCAAATCCATGTTTTTATATATGGGTTTATTGGGTGTCTAGTACATACAGAACTGTGGTACAGGAAGACCATTAGCCACGGGCCACTGGGAGCACTGGCTTCACCTTCAACCATTTGACAGATCTCTGTATGTCAAAGAATTAAGGAAGAAGCAAAAAGACGTGATTTTTCAACTCAACTCAAAGAAGGAAGAACTGTACGAGACTGATTCATCTGCAGAGAAAAGTATGTGGTACTAGGACTGATGGCTAATAGCACTCCAATACTGTACTACATGTTTAAAGTATTTGTATAAAGTACTCCACCACTATACTTGAGATATATTATACTGTATTGGTATGAATTACTCTACCACTTTATAATTTTAAAGTATTAGTACAGAGTATTTGTATTTCATATTAGTGTTTCATGTAATAATCAGAGACTGTGATACATTGAGAGTACCTATGTAACAAGTGTTACATACATGACATAATGATATACGTGTTGGTCTGTGGGTCAGTTCTGATGATAATATCAAAGATGGAAAAGATCCGGAAACTGCAGAATCAGGCTGTGAATATCGACCAAATGAAAGGTACGTGTTTCCTGCATATCTAACATTCCAAAATAGACGTTTTATGCATGAATTTCATGGAACATTTATAAAAACATTTCCCTACCAGCCTGACATACTGCGTGACATTCAGCCTTCCTGACATATTGTATGTGAGGAGGAAGACACAAACGCTGAGTAGAGCCGGATTTATCAACAGTGTTCAGTGGTTTCATGTAGCCTAACCGTGCCGACACGGAGGGCACGGTGATGGCGAGGCATGACAAACGTAATAACAAGACTAACAACAGAGACAAAACTATAACACGAAGGCACAGAAAACAACGGCCCACTAGTGGGAACTCAGTACACATGAAACACAGAAGGCCATACACAAAAAGTTAAACCAATAACGACTAAGACAGACTAGAACTAAGGAACACGACAAAACCATTTATAGAGGACAATAGAACCACGTAGAGTTATCAGCAAAGACTCAAACATATAGCGTAATATGGAACTGGGGATACGTAACAATGAAACAGCAAAGATACATATAATAGCTTAACCAGGAACTGTTTACAGAACACAAACATAAGAACAGCAAAGATACATACAAATGCGTAACCAGAATGTGTTGGCAAATATGCAAACACACAAACAAACTAACATTGACCTTCAAACAATGACTGGAACACACAAGGAATATACACCAAAACTAATCACTAAACTGGAAGCAGCTGAAACCAAACTAGCAGGGCAGAGACATGAACAAGGGGGCGTGACAGACAGAAGCAAAACCATGGAAACCAAAACAAAGACAGAACTAAAGAAACACAAAAGCCAGACAGACTGGTAGGGCGTGGAGCAGACGTGACAGTATGACATACAGCCTGACATACTGTGATGTTCAACCTGACATACTGTGATGTTCAGCCTGACATACTGTGATGTTCAACCTGACATACTGTGATGTTCAACCTGACAAACTGTGATGTTCAACCTGACATACTGTGATTTTCAACCTGACATACTGTGATGTTCAGCCTGACATACTGTATGACATTCAGCCTGACATACTGTGATATTCAACCTGACATACTGTATGACATTCAGCCTGACATACTGTGAAGGATGGGTTCCCTTTTGAGTCTTGGTCCTCCCAATGTTTCTTCCTAATCTGCCTGGGGAGTTTTGTCCTTGCCACTGTCACCCCTGGCTTGTTCATCAGGGATCTGGACCCATATACGTTTGTAAAGCTGCTTTGTGACAACATGTGTTATAAAAAGCACTATTTGACTTTGTCAACATATTTTGTAACTGACTGTATGCAACTGTATGGTTGTAAGGTCCCAAGTGTTTGATGGAATTGACTTTTGTGTGTGTGTGTGTGTGTGTGTGTGTGTGTGTGTGTGTGTGTGAAATCGTTATTTTAAAATGTGCATTATGAGAGTTTGACTTTTGTATATCACGTTATGTATTATATAAAATTTAAACCCAAAATAAAATACTAATTAAGATTGTTTTTCTACTTCTCAAGTTGAGGAACAAGAAATGCTCAAACTGATCAGCGAGCTGAAAGATTCCAACCCTGTCAAAATCCGTAAGTCCATCTCTGAGGTCTACAGCTCATGTGTAGGCAGGTCCTGGGAGACTCCAGTCAGTTATGGGGTTGAACCTGCTTCTGATTCCAGTCAGTTATGGGGTTGAACCTGCTTCTAATTCCAGTCAGCTAGTTTGTGTATTAAACCCACATTTGAAAACACAACATTCGAGAATGGATAGTTGATGGAAAACACTGAATTAAGCAAGGAATAAATTCAGAAGTTCATCTCTGTAACACAGATCCATTTCCAAACAAATTCTCTTTTGACCTTTTGACCTTTCTCTCCTCTGCCATCATTTGTTCTCCGTTGTCAGTTCTAAGGAACATGGTTATGCTGTCTGATACAACCTGGTTAAAGAAGCAAATTGAAGTCATCAAAGATCAGGCTCAGACCCAGATAGCCGGTACAGATATCCTACTTGTCTAACACAGACCAATGTTTCATTCACATTTTTTCTAAGTTTCTAAGGGATGAACATGATAAGTGGAATTGTCACAGTAATAATTCCTTTTTCTATATAGAGCTTCAAGAGAAGATTTCAAAGAACGAAGAACTGCTAAAGAAGAAGACCACAGAACTAGCCAATGCCCAAAGTAACAAAGAGCAGCTGAGTGAGTGGTTGTATTTGCTAACGAGCCGACAGAGCAGATTAGTGAGTGGTTGTGTTTGCTAACATGCTTACATGGAGCAGATTAGTAAGTGGTTGTATTTGCTAACAACCTGCTCATTGCTAAGCTGGTGTTCATTTCATTTCATCGTTATTCAGCCAGACAGATCACTGTCCTTCAAGAAGAAGCTAACGTTCTGAAGAATCAGATGAAGGATCTGGAGCTGGCGTCAGCCAAGAGACTGAAAGGTTCCCCATGTCTTCCTGGTGTTGGTGCTGCTGTGGATGTGGATAACCTCTAGTAGAGCTCAGGCTAGACTAGACCAAACACTCAATTAGAGCGGCATTAAAGAAAACTAGACAAATGTTTACAAAAGATTGGAATCAGTCTCTATTTTTGTGTAAATTATTCTGCTGATTTACTTCCACTTCCACGACAGATCTGGAGAAGGAGCTAGCCCTGACGAAACAGGCACTGGAGAAGGGCAGCAAAGCTCTACAAGAGAAGGACAGTGAATTAGCAAATAAAGGTGAGAGAATCAAATTAAAAAAGATTAAATTATTCATGCATTTTTTTCATGATCAGTGTTACAAAAAAATTAAACGCACTACGGGCACTCACTACTATCACTACAGGCACTCACTAGTATGACTACAGGCACTCACTAGTATGACTACAGGCACTCACTAGTATCACTACAGGCACTCACTACTATCACTACAGGCACTCACTAGTATCACTACAGGCACTCACTACTATCACTACAGGCACTCACTAGTATCACTACAGGCACTCACTACTATCACTACAGGCACTCACTAGTATCACTACAGGCACTCACTACTATCACTACAGGCACTCACTACTATCACTACAGGCACTCACTAGTATCACTGCAGGCACTCACTAGTATCACTACAGGCACTTACTAGTATCACTACAGGCACTCACTAGTATCACTACAGGCACTCACTAGTATCATTACAGGCACTCACTACTATCACTACAGGCACTCACTACAGGCACTCACTAGTATCACTACAGGCACTCACTACAGGCACTCACTACAGGCACTCACTAGTATCACTACAGGCACTCACTACAGGCACTCACTAGTATCACTACAGGACTCACTAGTATCACTGCAGGCACTTACTAGTATCACTACAGGCACTCACTAGTATCACTACAGGCACTCACTAGTATGACTACGGGCACTCACTAGTATCACTGCAGGCACTCACTAGTATCACTACAGGCACTCACTAGTATCACTACAGGCACTCACTAGTATCACTACAGGCACTCACTAGTATCACTACAGGCACTCACTAGTATCACTACAGGCACTCACTAGTATCACTACGGGCACTCACTAGTATCACTACGGGCACTTACTAGTTTCACTACAGGCACTCACTAGTTTCACTACAGGCACTCACTAGTATCACTACAGGCACTCACTAGTATCACTACAGGCACTCATAAAAGGAGGATACACAATATTTAGGATGATTTAACAATCTATCATGTAGTTTAGCAAAGAGAAGAAGTACTTATGGCGTTAATGCATTGCTAATTCTATGTTTTTTTTAGGTAGGATCATTCAGTTCCAAAGCTACATGCTTGTATATTAGGTCCCTGAGATTAGGACTGTGTTGTAGTTTGTGCAGGACTGTGTTGTAGTTCTAATATTCTTTATTTTCAGTTAACAAGATCACAGAGCTTATTGAGCAGCTAAAGCAGGCAGAAGAGGAAGTGCAGAAGGTGCAGCAGGAGATGTCTGAGCGAACATCTGGTGAGGTTCACTCTTTCACATCCACCCATTCATCCGCATTAATGAATCCATCCACAATTAATTTATCCACCCACATTAATTAGTCCATCCATGTTGATAATTAATTAGTCCACCCACGTTGATCATTAATTAATCCACGCACATTATTCATTCGTTTATCCATCCACATTGATCCTTTCATGAATGAATCCATCGCTGCTTTGTGTTCCTGCCATTGAGGAAAACTGTTTGTGTTCTGTTTGTTTTTCTTACTCCCTCATACAGATCTGGAAGCAAAACTAAAGCAGTTGAAGGTGGAAAAATCCCAAATTTTGGCAGAGAAAAAAAGTAAGATGAGTTCTGTGGGTTGTGGGTGGAGGAATTTGGGTGTGGGTGCTGGTTATGAGTATAGGATAGGTTTTGGGTGGAGGTGTGGGTTTTGAGTAGAAGTATTGTTTATGGGTGGCGAAGTAGGTTATGAGTAGAAAAAGGTGTGTTATGGGTGCTGTGTCGTGGGCGGAGGTGTGTTTTGTGTGTGTTGTGGGTGGAGGACTGTGGGGCTGGTGAGTCATTGGTGTCTTGTTTCCTTTGCCAGGACTAGAGCAGGAACTGAAGCAAGCCAAAGAGTGTACCGAACTCAAGAAGTTTTACGAAGGTATTCAGAGACATGCCAGTGTTAAAGACTGTTAAAACAGTTTTAATAGATACGCTTAAAAAGACGGCTTTAAACGAAACATGGCTTAATACAAAAAATATCTGTGAATACACATTACAAACTATTTTTAATGTAGCGTTATCAATAATTGTCACTGACATGATTGGGGTGTGTGTGTGTTATAGATCTACAGGCTAATTTCCAAAATACAGTTTCAAAGCTGAATAACAGCTTAGCTCATCAAGGTGAGTGAAGAGTGCTAAACCCTATTGATTTATTTTAAAATCAATTTTAACGAACTGTAATTGGTTTACTCTTTAATAGCTGTAATGGGGCTTCTCTTAAAGGAACTCTGTGTGTCTTGTTTAATTAGCTCTAATGTGTTTGCTGTTAATGAACTTGTGTGCTTTTTCCCCAGTGCTCTGCCTTATTTAATCATTTGCGCTGTGTGTCGTGCTCATCTCACTTTGTCATGTTAATCTTTTGCAGTTTTTACAGTCCAACGTCTCACCCAGGAAGTGGAGATGCTGGAAAGAAAAATCAGTTCATCAGAGGGTGACGTCAATGGTACGTGTGTCACTACGGCAACATCAGTGGTCATTGTGTGACTGTGTGTGGCTGGGTGTTATTGTACAGACTCCCAGTGTAGTCAGAGCTCGACAAACACCAACAACATCTCTACAGCTTATTGAGGGGTGTGGTTTAAAGCACCTGCCTGCACGACAGGTGTGCAGCCAGGTAAGTACAAAGCTTTAAAGCAGCGTGTTAACAGGCTGTTTTTCTCACAGCCCTGAAGGTGCAGTTGAGGAAGAAGAATGCTGAGCTTGAGACGGTGAAAAAGAAGGTGCAGAGTTCCAGAGTGGAGAACGCCAAACGTGAGAGACACATCCACTTACCACAGGCTGCATACAGCTTCTTCAGATCTAGTACTGCCCCTGCACCTCTACTCCATCCTGCCCCACTGCCCCTTCACCTCTACATCATACTGCCCCTGCACCTCTACCTCATACTGCCCCTGCACATCTACCTTATCCTGCCCCACCGCCTCTGCACCTCTACCCCATCCTTCCCCTGTTTCTGCTCTTCTGCCCTTGTTCTTATTCATGTACCCCTACTCCTGCCCTTCTTTCCTTGTTCCTCTACCTCAGTTCTGCCCTGAAGTTTTGCCCATGCATACTGGTCACATATATTCTTATTTAAATCTGATTTTCCCCTTTGCTATGTTTTAGTTTATTTATTGTATAATAGTTTGAAGACAGCAGCAGTGTTATATGAATACAGTTCATCTCTGCCATCATGCGCATGTGCTTCTGTGTACCAGTCATCCAAGTACTGGAGGACTTGAGGAAGATCTCCAGGCAGCAGGAGCAGAGCATCGCTGGGTACCTAGCAGAGATCGCCCGTACGTCGGGACTTTATTGTTTAACCAATGCTGGGGTGGCGTGTGCGTGTGCCTTCTAGCTGATGAATGATGGCTTATGCTGACTGATGTTGGTGCATGACTGCAGGCCTGGAGAAGGACGCAGAAGATCTGATGTCCAAACTGGCAGCCATAGGAGACCACAGTGCCAAGCAGAGTGAGTGTCATGTGGCATTGGCTTCAACACTGTTACAACACTGTTACTAAACACACTGGTGAAAAGGCAAAAGATTTGTCCAAAGGTTGAGTGGCTTACAGATCTCAACTAGCTGTGCCAAAGTGATATCCTGCCATCGTGACCTTTGGGCACGACATGTTGGGAATGTTTCTCCTTTCACAGTTATCATGACTTAGTGAAACAAGAAATTCAGTGTCTAAAGACTCTGTGCCCTCTCTCTCTCTCTCTCTCTCTCTCTTTCCAGCCATTGAAGTGATATTTTTAAAAGAAGAAGTGGCTAAGTTAGAAAAACTCCAAGAAGAGCTTAAAGTGGAGACTTCAAAAAAAATTGATGGTGTGTTCCACATCACATCTCTGAATGAGCTGGAAATAATCGTCCATTTCTGGTGACGGACAAACTAAGTGCTCTGACACACCTTTGTTTTTCAGTCCTGGAAAAGCAGATTGCAGAGAAGAAAAAAGAGATTGCATACCTGAAAAAGAGTGGATGTGGTACTGATCGTCTCAGTGAGTCACAAACATTCTTCATCACAACAAATGTGACAAAGAAAATGTTAAAAAAAACATTAATAGGTTCATCATTTTCTAGCCGAAGCCATTCACATGGAATGAAGATTTAGTGTTATGTTTACTATTTATTGGTCAGGACTTGGAAAAGGTTTTAGGAAAAGCAGTGTTCAGTAGTATTTTATTTAGGAAAAGCGGTGTTCAGTAGTATTTGTTTTAGGAAAAGCGGTGTTCAGTAGTATTTTATTTAGGAAAAGCGGTGTTCAGTAGTATTTGTTTTAGGAAAAGCGGTGTTCAGTAGTATTTGTTTTAGGAAAAGCAGTGTTTTGTAGAATTTGTTCATTAGTGTGTTTGATCAAGAGGGTGATGGATGGATGGATGGTTGGAATGCTGTTAGCACAGAGCAATAACAAAGTGTAAATGGAGTCAGTAGTAGCATTCAGCAGAACAGAAAACAAGAGTGTAATAAATATGAGAATGAGTATGTATCTATGGGCAGAATATATAGCAGAGGTCTGCAAAACTCACAAAATACAGGTCCAAGTCAATACCAGGATAGGAGATGAGGAAATAACTATTTTATATATTACCTTGTTAGCTATTGTGCTATTGTCAGCAGTCCCCCATTGTGATTTTCACCCCAATCTGAATTGATCACTAGGGGGCGGGCAGACTGCCCTAGCACTTAAGCAGTTGGGGTTAAGGGTCTTGCTCAAGGGCACTTCAGTCATAGCCAAGGGCCTGGAAATCGAAACCACGATATTCACAAAACCAGTTCCCTAATCACCAGACCATGACTGGCCCCTTAGAATAACATTTAACTATTTGACTATTTAAATACGGAGGTGCCAAGTAACGAAGTACAAATACTTTGCTGAAGTAATTATTTTACTTTTCATTTTTTACTTCTACTTTCTACACCTTACTTTTTAGAAATAGCATCGTTACTCTTATTTAATTTTGTCTTATAAACCAATTGTGATGAGTAAAATACTTCAGTTTATTTACCGTTAATGTAAAATGTCGATGGTTGTTCTGTTTGTTTTTAAGTGGCCACATACACAAACTGGGCTACTACGCTAGCTGTAATGAAGTGTCTAACGTAAACTACACAAACCTATCTGGGTGTTTTATGTGCCTTATGAAGTTTGATGTGGTGTTCCAGTGTCTTTCATTTGTTTACCACATTCTTTACACGTTGTTCCTTCGGTTTTGTCCAAGGATTTAAACTCCCTGTAGCCAAAGACTCCACGTGCGGTACTCCAGCCGTAACCGTGGCAACCCTCGTTTGTTTTGCGGCTTCTCTCTGATTTCTCGCTCATGATAAACGATGTTGTGATACGTCACGAGAAAAGGGGCTGCGTCCCAAACCACAGAAACAAAAGTAAGGAGTAATGGCGAAATAAACACACAAAGGAAGCATTTTTTCTATAACTCGCTCACAGCGTCTGGATAACGGACTGACCCGTGCCATTGTGGACGAGTCCGACTCGAGTCGAGAGTCATTAGGGACGAGTTTCAAGTCAAGTCTGAAGTCTTTTTGTAGGCGACTTAAGTGCGACTTCGACTCAGATCGCTCACTCGAGTGCCCATCTAGACCATATAGAGAATATATATCTACAATATAACTGAACGGGCCGCCCAATGGAGGATGGGTTCCCTTTTGAGTCTTGGTCCTCCCAAGGTTTCTTCCTATTCCCCGCCATCTTAGGGAGTTTTTCCTTGCCACTGTCGCCTTTGGCTTGCTCATTAGGGATCTGGACCCATACAATTTGTAAAGCTGCTTAGAGACAACATGTGTTGTAAAAAGCGCTATATAAATAAAATTGACTTGACTTGAACTATGTACAATTATTAAAATTATAATCATATATCTTTATAATCTATTGCTGAGAGCAGTCCAGTGTTGTGTAAATGGTAAACACTCTATAGTGTTTTTTCAATAGGGCGTTTGCTTTGAGTTGTTTTATGAAGGTCACTATCTGTTCTACATATTGCACTCTTACAATAACAAAACAACTGAATTCGTGTGTGTGTGTGTGTGTGTGTGTGTGTGTGTGTGTGTGTGTGTGTGTGTGTGTGTGTGTGTGTGTGTGTGTGTGTGTGTGTGTGTGTGTGTGTGTGTGTGTGTGTGTGTGTGTGTGTGTGTGTGTGTGTGTGTGTGTGTGTGTGTGTGTGTGTGTGTGTGTGTGTGTGTGTGTGTGTGTGTGTGTGTGTGTGTGTGTGTGTGTGTGTGTGTGTGTGTGTGTGTGTGTGTGTGTGTGTGTGTGTGTGTGTGTGTGTGTGTGTGTGTGTGTGCGCGTGTGTGTGTGTGTGTGTGCGTGTGTGTGTGTGTGTGTGTGTGCGTGTGTGTGTGTGTGTGTGTGTGTGTGTGTGTGTGTGTGTGTGTGTGTGCGCGTGTGTGTGTGTGTGTGTGCGTGGAGGTTGGTGTGTGTATGTGGATATGCCAGTGTCTTGGAGAACCACCATCATGTAAGCACAGTAGGTCATGTGAAATGTCTGTGTGAGTTCTTTCTGCAGACGTTCAGAAGAAGCTCGCAGAGCAGACCCAGAAACTAGAGGCCAGTGAAGAGAAACTGAAGGAGAAAGATTCCCAAAACGCTGACTTGAGTAAGCAAATAACTCACAGTTGTGGCAAAGTTTGTGAGCAATATCAAAACTTATTTTTGTGATACACTGGCACTATGTGAGCGTGTGCTGGTTTGACAGACTGTGTAAATGCTGCTGTTGTTCTCTTGTAGTTGTCAAATTAAGTGAGCTGAGCACACAGCTGCAGGAAGCTACAAGTGGGAAAGAGATGATTACCCAGGCACTGCAGAGGCAGATCTCAGGTGCGCCCCCTACTGCACAGCTTCTTCACATGGTGTAACGCTGTGCTGGTCATGAAAGAGAAGCAGGGTTTAAAATCTGCTAAAACCACCCATGACACACTGAAACAGCCATGTTGCATGTTGTCTCACTTTAGCACATCATAGCACTTCTGTCTCTGGCTTGAGCTACATGGTTGATGTTTTGACATTATGATGTCTTTTCCAGATCTCACAAAGCAAGTGAATAAACAAAAGAAGGACATTTCCAAGCTGCAAAAGGATAATGCAGGTGATGTTGATTTTAAGAGCTGTGATGCAGCTACTTTACATGTCATAATTGGCACTAGTTTTAGGATTAGGGTTGAGATTAGGGTTGAGATTAGGGTTGGGGTTCGGACAAGGATCTTGGTCATTGGAGGATTGGATGCGTCACTATAGGCCCTACAATGTGTATGTGTGTGCTCCTTTTGCAGAGGTAAATAAGAATTTAGCAAGAAGTCCCACTATTGGTCTTGACACTGGGGTTGAGGTTTGGGTTAGGTTTAGGGTTGGTCTTGGGCTTGGGACTGGTTTGGGTTAGATTAAGTTGGAGTTTGCTATTGGTTTAGGGTTGGTCTTGGGACTAGAGTTGAGGTTGGGATGAACCTAGCAGTCATGTTTTCTGTTACTGTGATGCTCCTCTGTTTGTGCTCTCCAGCACTGAGCAAGACACTGGACAGGAAAGAGGAAGAGCTCAGCAAGGTGAAACAGGAAGTGAAGGAGAAGGATGCAGCCATTGCTGTGCTAGATCAGAGAATCCGTCACAAGGAGGACAAGCTCAAGACGGAGCAGAAAGCACTCACTGGTACTCACTGGCACTCACTGGCACTCACTGGTACTCACTGGTGCTCACTGGCACTCACTGGTACTTTGTGTTTCTTTCATTCTAATAAACTCATTTTGCATGTTTATATTTATTCAGCTGAATTCAATCCACTTCAAGACTTTACCACTGTAAGCACTGGGGTGTGTTCTGAACAACATAATGACAGATGCAGACAAAAGAACACAATGGTCTTACTGTACAAAGGATACCTGCAGTTACACTAATGCTGTCTATGGCTTGTACGGGTACAGTTTCCTCCCTGATAGTGTGGGTGGGTGACCATGTGCTTTCTGTTTTACCGTTGCCGTAGACGCTCTGGACCAGAACAAGCACCTGTCACAGCAGCTGAAAACGGTCGAGGCCAAACTGAAGCTGCTGGAAGGTACTTGCTCCCCCTGCTGGTACAGATAGGCTTCTGCAGCTCTCGGACCTGTGACTCCAGAGGACCTGAACCAATTACATTTATATTTACAGCATTTGGCACATAAAAATAAATATTTTAATTTAAGTGTTTTTATCAGGGAAGCTTCTCTGGGAGTAATAATAACTTTGGTTCTGACATTTCATTTGTTTTATTTGGAATATACTCGAGTATATTTTTGTACTGAAGAAATGTACACTTGTTTCTTCCTTCTCTTAAGGTGAAGTGGTGAACCCAGATAGACGAATCAACATTGGTGAGGCTGTATACTGCAAACATCAACAATGTAGCAGATTTTATGTTTCATCTTTACTAAATACTAAATGCAAACAATAGATTTACAAAATTCTGAATTAGGGTCGATATAATTCTTCTGAATCAGATGTGACTTTATCATTTGCCTCTGTAGCAGTTCTATAGTAGAGCTAACAGAAACAAGGATACAAGGTCATTCTGATCCTCTGTTGGAGCATTACATGAAGAACAGTGACAGCAAACCACAAACCAGTCTTAATCATACCACAAACCAGTCTTAATCCAACCACAAACCAGTCTTAATCAAACCACAAACCTGTCTTAATCAAACCACAAACCAGTCTTATTCAAACCACAAACCAGTCTTATTCAAGCCACAAGCCAGTCTTAATCAAACCACAAACCAGTCTTATTCAAGCCACAAACCAGTCTTAATCAAACCACAAACCCGTCTTAATCAAGCCACAAACCAGTCTTAATCAAACCACGATCTTTCTCCTCTCTTTTGGGACAGTCTCCCCAGCTCTGGATCCAGACTCAGCCCACTGCAGACTCTTGCTTTATGAAGGCAACACCAAAGTGAAAGTTTCCAAGATCCCCAGGTTCGTCCCGGACATCCCTGGCCGCTACGACACGGCTCTGGCCGCAGT